>CAJNOI010001066.1:0-19900 GCA_905250115.1 Adineta steineri | reverse complement strand
GTATATATATATACATAACTACGACACTTTTTATTGTTTCTTTAAAGGCAGAATTTTTATAAGGATTTACTCGTCAACTATCTGCAGTTATATTCAAAGAAAAACTTCTATTTTAATCATTCGTTCTACATATACTGAAATATGACAAGAAAACTGGAATATCAAATGATTTCACTCTGTTATTACAATCGAGAATACAGATGATTGTCAATACAATTGAGAGTTTTAGATTCAACAAACCTTACTACATCTATGACAGTTTGATATCTTCTCCTTCAAAAATCGATCTCAGTCCAGCAAGTGTTGACTGTAAATACTTTCTTATTATAGCCCTAGGATTCGTGTATATTTTTATAGATATGCAATCGAGGGAGCTTACTTTATGTTTCTTTGCAGCGGCTACAAAACAATACTCTTTATGTTTTTATTTAGATGTGCTGTCGGCAATAAATCATAAGTACATAAAGAATTTTGCTTTTGTATTAAAAGATAAGCTAGAAAATGTCAAGTACTTGTAATTTATTGTCGATGAATATCCAAATAAAAATATATAGAGAGTATTGTTTTGTAGTTGCTGTAAAGAGACGTAGAATATCTATCAAAATATTAGGACTATAAGATGAAGGTATTTACGTTTGAACGAGATATTCATCTAATAAGAGTGAAAAATAGTTCATGTGACAATCCAGATTTCTTGACTTAGATTCGTTCGATATATTAAATTGTTTTTATAGAGCTTGTTAGGTAGCGATACATGATAGGGCCCGTTTTTTTCCGATACCTCCATTGTTTAATGAAGAAAAGAGATCGCACATTTCTCGTAAAGAATAAGTAAATAATTATAGAGGTAGCTATGTGTATAATGAAAACAATGCTTAGTTTAGAAAGAAACCCTAACATCTATTGTGTCTTTATATATAGTTTTTAATAAGTGAAAAATATTGAACGAGTCGGAATCGAAAAGCTTTTGCACTTTTATCTGAAAAATACATATCTTTCAGTTTCGAAAAGTCCAAAACTTGAACAACTTTCCCATGCATTTATCACGATCTTCATTTTTTTTAGGAATTGATTGTTATTGACTTTACAGTTGCGCTTATATGATTTAGAATAACACGAACTTCATTCGACATTTATCTTCTCATTACAACAAACACATCTCTGTTTAAACAATATTCTCTATGATAACACAGGGTTAGATGACTCTCAGTGAATACATTATCTTTTTCTTTTTTGCCTCTTGACAATATACTTAAATTTTTATCTATTAGAAACTTTGACCAAACTGTAAAAAGTGCATTATCATTTACAAATAAAATTGTGATATAAAAACTGTTGTTATTATCTATTCTACTTGTTCTTTCATATTTGTAGACTAAAAAAGATTTGCTTTGTCAATCCGAAAACTATGTCGAACAACGATTTCAATACACGTTTATTTAAGTAAAGATTTTATTTAATACAAAGATAAATAGTATTAATTATTCTAATAATTAACTAGACATCTTGATGATCATCAAAAAGATTATATTCAACGATTAAGTGATGCTGTTAGTATTCCATCTGTATCAGCATGGCCTGAACATCGACATGAAGTTGTTCGTATGGTTGATTGGACAAAATCTTTATTAGAAAAATTAGGTGTTAAAGTTGAACTATCTGATGTTGGAAAACAAAAAATTGCTGATGGAAAGGAAATCGATTTACCAAACGTAATTTTAGGCACTTATGGAAATGATAAAGCAAAAAAAACAGTACTAATTTATGGTCATTTGGATGTACAACCTGCTCAAGTTTCAGATGGTTGGGATACTGAACCATTCGTATTAACAGAAAAAAATGGAAAATTATTTGGTCGTGGATCAACTGATGATAAAGGTCCAGTTCTTAGTTGGCTTAACGTTATTGAAGCTTATCAACAATTAAATGAACCATTTCCAGTTAATGTTAAATTTTGTCTTGAAAGTATGGAAGAATATGGTAGTGAAGGTCTTGAAGATTTACTTAAATCTTTAAAAAATACATTTCTTTCTGATGTTGATTTTGTTGTTATTTCCGACAGTTATTGGTTAGGTAAAGAAAAGCCATGTTTACAATATGGTCTTCGGTATGAAGAAAAAAATTTTAATTTCAATATATTATTTCGTTTTTTTTGTTATACTTTAGAGGTATCTGTTATTTCTTTCTTGATGTTGAATGTTCAACAAAAGATTTACATTCCGGTTGCTTTGGTGGTACAATGTAAGTGTATGACTGAGAAAGATATATAAATTTTGTCTCGATTTCGGAACTGATGTTACATAAATTAAAGAACAATTCTGAACTCTCTTGCAAAATATAATATCTATTCATTTCGAATAAAAATCAATTTCATTATGTTATTATTTTAGTCATGAAGCAATGACTGATTTAATTGCTCTAATGAGCACATTAGTCGATGATCAAGGTCATATTTTGATTGATGGTGTTTATGATGAAGTTGCACCACTTTTGCCCGAAGAAGAACAACTCTACAAACCTATTACTTTTGATACGGTATGTTTGATTTCTAATCTTGAAAATAAATTAATCAGAATTTTTTTTTGTTAATTAATAGAAAGCTTATTGTTCTGAAGCCGGTGTTGAAAAAACAATTCAAAAAGAAAAAGAACAAATTTTAATGCATCGATGGAGATATCCATCTTTATCTTTACATGGAATTCAAGGTAAATATAGAAGAAAAAACTTCATAATTTTTTATAGATAAAATTTGATTCTATATTAGGTGCATTTGATGGTGTTGGCTGTAAAACAGTTATACCTCGTCATGTTATTGGAAAATTTTCAATTCGTATTGTTCCAAATATGAAAATTGCTACATTAGAAAAATTAGTTGAAAAACATATTCAAAACATAATGAAAGAACGAAAATCTCCAAATAAAGTTTCGGTTAAATTAGAACATGGTGGTGATTATTGGGTTGCTGATCCAAACAATCCACAATATATTGCTGCACGTAAAGCAACAGTTGCTGTTCATGGTATTGAACCTGATCTCACACGTGAAGGTGGTTCAATTCCCATAACATGTAAATAAAATAAAATAAAAACTTATTAAAAAATAATTCCGTGTTCTTTTTTCAGTAACATTCCAAGAACAAACAGGAAAAAATGTTTTATTATTACCAATTGGTGCAAGTGATGATGGTGCACATTCTCAAAATGAAAAATTTGATATAATCAATTATATGAATGGAATGAAAGTGATGGGTGCATATTTCCAAGAAATCGCTAAATTATAAAATAATCTCATTCCGTCTTTTTTTTTAAAACTAAACAATATTTATGCTTAATATATGATTCGTAGTCTTTTTCTATTTAATCAAATATATATTTTATTTCGCTGAATTACTCCTTTTATTTGAGATCAAATGGCGCGTTGAACTAAATAGCAAAAATTTTTATTTATATCTTCCAAAAATAGAAAGATATTTTTTAAATAATTTTTATGGATGTCAGCTTGGAAAATTGCCTGTCATTTTATTATTCAACTAAGAATCCGGTCTATCTCTTTGAGTTTTTTTTTCTTCTCTTTATATACGTCATCATGAATCCTTTCTTTTTTCTTTCGAATGATGAGATATAATCAACCATAAGATTTCATTCCGCACCGATTAAAATTAGAAAAAAAAAGAATTGCTAGACGTTACATTGAACTATATAAATGAGAGATATACATTCGTGATAGAGTCATACACAATGCCATCAAATCGTTCATCGGATATTCCATCATCGTGTAAGTATTTTCTGTTGTCTTTCAACATATTATTTTTAAGAGAAACCTTAAGGTCGTTTATTATTTTAGTTGATCGTTTTCGAGTAACAACAATTCAATTTCTTTCACCTTTTCGTAATCATCGTTCTGGCAGACATATACGACGACAAAGTCCAGGTAAATTGTTTTACAAGTATCAATATTTAGGTTGTGAATTATTTAGAACGATCATGGATACGTAAAATTCAAGTTCATCCTAATAATCAAAATAGATCATCAGAATCGAACGAGATTAATCATGAGAATGCAAATTTAGTTAATGCAAGTAAACAAACCATCGATGATAAATCATCAAAAAAAAGTATATTCATAATAATTTTAATTAAAGAATTACATTAGTTTTTTTTTATTTAGAACCTTCAAGTAATTTTTTTAATACTCGTCCAACATCAAATATTGTTGGTGTCATCAATACTGAAAAAATACCAACTGTACATTCATCCCGTTCATCTCAATTAGAACTTCGACAAAGTTTATCTGTACCTACTCCATCGATGCTACGTTATCGTAATGCTTCACTCCCAGCACTTGTACCAACATATATTATAGATTCTCCAAAATTCATGGATAATTCAGTGCAACGATTCGATTTTGATTAACTAAAATTCTATTTGAACAATTATTTTTGAAATTATCAGTTTATAAAATAATAAATCTTATCAATAAAATTCATTTCAAATTTTCTTCGAGAATCAAATGAACTAATTTGTTTTTTTTTGCATTGATACTCGTCTGTCACTATAAATAAATTTTCATTCGCAAATATAGTTTATACGATTTAGAAAAATAAATATTATGTAATTGCAACGAATACTGAATAACTTCTAGGAGAAATAAAACAGAAAGACATTGTCAAAATTTACTTGCGTCATTCTATTCTACACATCTCTCAAGTTTACAAGCTATTGTTATCTATAAATAAATCAAGTCATTCACATTGACTCATAATCATGATCTAGAACATAATGGTTACATCAATTAGTATATGCTTTATTAATCATGAATAAATTTGTTTTTCGTAAGTTTTGCTTAGTATACATTAATAACCTTGATTTACGTATTTATACAGGTATAAATGACAAACATCCTCCAACTCAATGCGTATGTGTTTGATCAAATCATTGTTTTTATATACCTTATCTTTTACGTACACATACTTTAAATGGCGTACCTATAAATATAACAATTTCTTATCAAGAAATCAAATATTTTTTCGTGATCGATCATATTAAAACAAGTATGAAAGAGAACAAACCAGTTTTATGACTCGATTTGAATAATTACAAGTCAATTTTTTTATTACGTCTCTCTCTCTGTCTCGCTCTATTTCGTTCCAATGACTGATTATATACATTTATATACTTCATAAAACATTTATTTACAATAGAACATTTATTTTACGATGGGTTCATGTCATGGTGCCAATAATTCTTCAAATAAAACATTAATTCAAGATGAAAATCTTGAAATGTTTACAATTATTTGGCTTGATGATTCAAAAACTAAATCTCAAAAAACTATTTCGATTCAACAACAACTTCGAACAATCGTTAATTATTTGAAAACATTTGAAAACGAAGATGATTGTGAAAAATATATTCAAAAAATGTCGAAAGATGAATATATTATATTGATTGTTAATGATCAAATAGGACAAAAAATTCTTCCAAATATTCATCATCTACAACAATTATTTTCTATCTATATTTATTCTCCAAATAAAAATATAGATCAACAATGGATTAATCAATTCAACAAGGTATATGACTAAGATTGATTTAGAATAGAAGAAAAAATAAAATTCGAAGATTTCTATTCTTTCAGGTAAAATCCATTTCAATTGATTATGATGAACTTATTACTCAAATAAAAGTTGATCACATGAAATGTAAATATATAAAAGATGAAATATTATTTGATATTTTTCGTATTGATCAATCAACTGATTTAAATAATAAATTTTTATATTCACAAATATTAATTGATGTTTTACTTCAAATGGATTCAGTATCAAATGATATTACTGATCTTATGTCATTATGTCGTAATCAATATAAAGGAAATAAAACTGAATTAAATATTCTTCGTGAATTTCAACAAAATTATTCAACTCATAATGCTGTTTGGTGGTTAACAAAAGATATATTTATTTCTCAAATATTAAATAAAGCTTTAAAAATTGAAAATATTGATATGATTTTTTTATTTCGATTTTTTCTTCGAGATATTGAACAACAATTAATCGAAAATCAATGTTTATTACCAATAAAAGTTTATCGATATCAATTAATGTCCGTAAATAAATTGGAAATATTAAAAAATTCTATTGGACAATTTTTATCAATAAATAATTTTCTTTTAACAAATATTAATCGTAATGCAACACTTCCGTCATCGAAAGTTTCATTGAGTAATAATAATTATCAACCTATATTATTTGAAATTACTGCAGATCCTAATCTTAATAAAATAAAAGCATTTGCTGATATTTCTTCACATAGTTATTTCAATCATGATGAAGGTGAAATATTATTCATGTTAGGATCTATATTTCAATTGAATAATATTTATCTAAACGATAATAATATATGGATTATTGAAATGACCTTATCAAGTAAAACAAATCAATATTTAAAAAGTATTTTTGATAATTTTCAAAATGATGATGATGAAATAAATCTTTTAGCATTTGGTTATATTTTACAAAAATTAAATAAATCAAATGACACAGAAAAATATTATTATCGTTTATTTAATGAACTATCAGAAGATGATGAACGTATCAATTATTGTTGTTTAAATCTTGGTAATATAGCTTTTATTAAAAAAGATTATGATGCAAGTTTAGAATGGTTATTAAAATCATTGGATATATCATTACGAACATTACAATCTAATGATATGTTTCTTGCACTTATTTATAATAGTATGGGTCATGTATATAGTGCAAAACATATGTTAAAATCAGCAGTAGAATCTTATTATAGTGCAATATCTATATGGAAACAATCTACTGATGAGAATTATTTAAAAATAGCTGAATGTATGAATAATATTGGAATAATATATAAACAAGAAAAACATTATCCGTTAGCATTAGATTGTTTTAAAGAAACATTGAATATTTTAGAAAAATATCTTTCACATAATCATTTTGATTTAAGTAAATCACATTGTAATATTGCTAATACATATAGACAACTTGGACGATATGAATTAGCTTTGGAACATTATTATTTATCATTCAAAATTTTAGAAAAATATTATTCACCAGTTCATCCAAATCTTGCTAAAGTATTGGGAAATATTGGTATTGTCTATGCTTTAAAAGGTGAAAGTGAAAAAGCATTATTCTATTATGAGAAAGCTTTAGAAATATATCGACAGACACTACCATTAACACATATTAATAATCTTAAAATTGAACAACTTATTCGAAATGTTCAATCACCACATCGAAAAATATCTTTCGGCGCAATCGAATCAAAATAATCAATATATACAATGACATCATCTTTGTCTCTATATTAATTTTGACTGTAAAAACGATATCGTTAATTGTATATAAACATTTCTTTTTTCCTAAAATAAATTAATCTATTTTCATGTAACGAAAAAATGAATAATGTATTTCAAGTGATATCGTATGATTATTACAAAAAGCAAATGAAAGTAAAACTAAACAACTTTTGAGTCATTGTTTTTTGTTATAATCCATGTCTGTATTATACATAAAAAGTTTTCTGACATAGTATTGTTTAATGAGCGAAACATACGATACCTAGGTCATCGTCTCCTGATAGCAATAGCCAAAAGATTTGAATCATTTAACTAGTGTTACAAGGATAGAGGCTAGATATTGAGGTCATGTCACAGTCTATAGATATGATCACTATACTTGAAAGGAAGACTTTTGAGTTATTAAAGGTTGAAGTTTTCATCGTTAATAGAATTTTTCGTCACGTTCTGTAAAAGTTTAAATTAAACCAGACAACTTATTGGAGATTGACTAAGCAGACAATACTCAAATCAGCAGTCTATAAAGTGAATACAATTCTTTTTTTTCTATAAAAAATTCAATCAGAAGGAACTTTACCTCATTCGTCTGTGAATTAAAGAATTATCTTTCCTTTCACATAGTCTGAGCTAGAATCATGTTGTCATCATAGTATACAAAAGCGTACAAGTATTGATTAAATAGTATGAACAGTGGACAAAGAAACAATGGGAAATAAAATTAAAATCAGTTATATACTTTGATAGAGCGTTGTAACTCAGCTACGATATCAGTCAAAGAGCTGAAATTTTGTATGACAAAAGATTAAGTTGTAGAAGGATGCAAATCGATCGATCCTTGAATTCATCAAAGATATATCTGAAATAATACATAAAGCTTTTTAAGACATATTCAATTAAACCGTATTCAAACTAAAAGCAAATATAAACATAGTTCTATTCAGAAGAATAAGAAATTCCGCAAAATCTTTACATAGACCATTCTCAAAAAGTAGATATACAATAAATTTATGAGATACGAATGATATTTATGCCAATATTTTGATGCATGTTATTGATACTGATGTCTCATAGATTATTAAAAATTTCTTTGCGAAGAGGTTTGGTACATAAACTTTGGTGCTATTTTTCACAAACTACAAAATAGGAGTCATACGATGTTGTATCGAAAAATAAGAATACTCAAGTGGTACTTATCGAGTAATAAACAATATCGACTTGATAAACGACAAAAAGTAGAGAGTATAAATACTAATGCTTCTTTAAATAGAAAATTAACTAAATGTGTTTACAATAAATCCATAGAAATGAAAAGAAATCACATCGAAACAAGTTTCAAAGCACAAATGATGTACAAAATATCTTTGTTTTTGGGTAATCGTTGGTTAAATCTCGATGATAAGATTGGACAACATATATTAGTTTAGATGAATTTATTATTGAACTTTCGTCAAAATACCATAACGTTCTACGAGAATATTCTGCTATTAGACATTTCAATCGTGAAAAATATGTAGCTAATATGCAATTCGACGCAAAAGATGAATATGAACCAATTTAAAGAAGATTTTGAACTTGTTTGGCTGGAATGCATAATACTAGATGCTGTACACATGTAATAACTTTCATTTGGCATGGAAATCAGTTCTATTAATCATTAGCTCTGGCAAAAAAAAGTATATTCTTCTTCCGCCATATCTTAACTATTTAAGAAACTCAAAAATACTAAATATTATCTTAAATATTCGCTTTTATTCGCAAGTCGACACATTATATACTTCAACGGGTCGAATCAT
Source organism: Adineta steineri (assembly GCA_905250115.1). Lineage (NCBI taxonomy): Eukaryota > Metazoa > Rotifera > Eurotatoria > Adinetida > Adinetidae > Adineta > Adineta steineri. The sequence continues at coordinate 10,775 of CAJNOI010001066.1, read as the reverse complement.
ATTTATTTGGATGATTAATATATAGTTTTGTAGCTCGAGAAAAACTACATCAAACCTTCTATAATAAACGTCATAATAATAAAAATCTTATCGGTGTCTGAAGTACCAAAATCTATACCATATGTTAGAATATTAATACAGATACCACGTAAGTTTCATAAATTTATTTTATATCTACTTCTTCAGGATAAGTTGTACAGAAGGTCTTATTCTTTCAAAGAAGATTATTTATAATTATACTATTATATGTCTATATTTGCTTTTAGTCAAAGTATGATCTCAACGGATATACCCAGAGCGAAGAATCTCTACTTTGGATCCTATCGGAAGATGGCCGTTTCCTTCGTGTAGGATGTCGGATTCCACCGGATCACCTTGGAATATTATCAAAACACTAGGTAAATTTTAATATTTGAGGTTAATACATGCCTCTTTTCAATAGTATCTACTGTTAGTCGTACCGTTAGAATTGATCTAGTTAAAAAGAAAACTATTTCTATCAAAATAATATTTACTGGTCCTTGTGTCGGTGAGTTCGTTTTAAATAAAAACAGTAGTTATTTTAAGGAATTTAATAATTACTTTTGTTGCACTGTTGAATTTGATCTAAATAGCAAAATAAAAATTATTTAAAATAACAATTAATCTGCGTAATAAAAAGCGAAATCGTTTGAAATAAATAATAACAGTTCATTACGCGTTTGAAAGAGAACATATTTTTCTCATTTTTTCGAATGTAGATTTATTTCAATTACCCTAGTAAAAAGCGCGTTTGATGTATCGTGCAGTATTCAAAATACAATTCAGATTATTTTATGTCATATCGATTATGCGTTCTTGTCCTTTATAGAATCTTTCACGTAGCAACATATTGTGAATTAAGCTCTATTTTATAATAATAACTGAAATTCTTTTCTTAGTTTTATATTGATTAGCGATATAAGCAAATTCACATTATTATTCAGATTTCTAGAATATTCTGTAATGTCAAATCTCTATACATCTTCTAAATAACTAGTTGTCAACTTCAATTATTGAATTTATTTATTATCTCAATAGATTTCAATGATCGACAAAAGTGCCATATCTCTTCTATATTTTCTTCTTATTTTTACAAAAATATTGTTGTTGAAATTATTTTCCATTAATTTAGCCTGTCATTTGATTCCCTCCTAATAGATATTGTTTACCATTCATATAAATTAAAAGCATATTATCATTTTTTTTTGACAACATACATATAAATCAACAATACTTATACAGAACCATTTAAGTATTAAGTTACCATTTGATCCGACACGTTGCTTTTCTTGTTCTGTTATCTATGAATTTGTTGATTTACGGATGTACTCCTATATATGCATTCTTTCTCAAAATATTTTCTAACAATATCATGTTCAATCAGTGGCGTAAATAGGGGGGGGGCGCGTGGGGCGCATAACGCCCCCCCCCTCTCTGCTTCTAGAAAGTTCACTTTTTTTGACCATTGAAATAGAAAAACTAGGCTTATGCCCCTCCTGCTCTGATATCTGACTTACGCCCCTGTGTTCAATTTATTTAAAATGAACATTAATTAGTATTTTCCATACATAGATATTTGATTGAAGTATAAGACTAATGTTTTCGTTTTTCCATGTCAATATTTTGTTTAACTTAATATTATCATGTGAAAGTTTGAAGATGAAAACATCAACTGTCAACGGAACATCATATGACATGTCAAATACTAATTACAGTTTAGATCTCTTCATTACTACTGTTAGTGATCTATTCTATCGTTCTACAAATATCAGTAAAATTATTTCTGATATCGTCTAGTACCGTCTAACATATTCACTTGATTTCAATCGCTTTCATTATTAATCACATCAACAACATATTGTTTACTTTAGTTATTTCAGTTAGTTTAAAAAATTATTTATTTGCTTCCTGAACTTGTAGACAACCAATTGATCTGAGTATATGTGTATATACATAGATGACAAATATTTGTATTAATATTTGCAAGATGGCACGTTGCAAAAAATGATAATCATACATATAACTCTGGATGTCTAGAATGCATGTATTATCGACACTAATCATCATTGATTAATCGATTGGTTGTTTTTCTTAATCTTTTTATAGAATATAGAAAAACAATCCTTAAATTCTCTACGGAGTAATCGATTAGAAAAGTGATTGAATAGTAGAAAATAACTATCAAAAAAAACAAAAAAAAATCGTACCAATTTGTTTTTCATCTTAAGAAGATTATTTCCATAATCATTGTTCAACTCGAAATATATTCATGATTGATTATTTCGAACGAGAAATGAATTGATGCTCAATAGGAAAAAGATAGTGAAGGACATTTAATTGTGTTTATTGACTTCAGAAGAAAAAAAAAGAAAAAGCATTGAAGAAACCAAAGAGTCATAGGATAAGGAAAAGGAAAAAGACAGAAATATACGGATGCAAGATGGAATGCTTAGAGTATGGAGTTTGACGATCATTATTAGGTTCTACAGGCTTCATTCTATTATCGATTTATTTCTTTACTTATTCTTTCGTTCGCTTCTACACTTGTTTTCTTCTAAGTTTTGCGAGTCAATCCAGTGTCTCTCTTGATTTTGCGCCACAAGCAATTGTGTGCAATGACCGAAATCAGATATCTCGATACTCCACGATAACTCATTTAGATAATACTAAAATGAGAAAGAAATCCGAAGATGTTTTCTTAAATCTCGTATTTTTCTTGTTCTCCTCCTGCTGTATTAACGTCATTATTGTTATACTCCTCTTCTTTTATAGTTCAGTTATTCAAATAGTATTGACAAGCAATTCAACACGGAAAGAATCCAAATCTAGGACGAAAAATAACAGAAGCCGGAGAAAAAGGCAAGAGAGATAGGGAGAGAAGAAAATAATAATACTAATAAAAACCACGAAAACATCTCAAAATCTAACTATTTTTGTAATAATAAATCTATAATCAGGTGGAGTAAATAAGATATAGAACGATATTTTATTTTTGTTTTCGCATTTATTCTATACGCTATTCATTTAGCAGTATGTTAAAACCATTACATCACGGGTAACTACAACAACAACAATAATCGTATTTAATAGATCGATCAGTTTCTTGAATGTTTTCTTAATGATTTTTATCGACGACAACAACAGTACTCATTGACTACAAATTTATACCAAATGTCTTAACATTTATATTGGACTATATGGTTAGTATTTCATGTCTTTTAATTGCACAAAATTATAGAAGAAAAATAATAATATGCTTAGAATTTAAGGAAATATCAATGTTAATCCCATAGGATTTTATGAGGATATGATTTGTTTAGATCGTATTCTAATACAAATAATTAAATAAGAAAATAACTAATTTCGCTTGCTAGACGTCGTTTTTCCTTCGAAAACAAAGAATTTTATAATATAATATAATATAATTATAAGGAAATTTTTACTATTAGCTGAGATGATAATATTTCAGAACAAGAATGTTGATGTAGTTGTTGGATTTATAAACTATTTTCTTGATATTATCTATAAATTAATATTAATAATAGATTTCTAATCAATAATTATCTAATCAGGATATAGGAATTCCTTCGAGTGATCATCTCGTTTTTTTTCCTCAGAAACACAGGAGTTTTTATCAATAACGAACAGTTGTTATTTTGATATTATTATATACTCTTCAAGCAATAAAATATAAGTAGTTCGCCATAAGAGATCTAATATAAAGAGTAAGTTATGACAATTTTATTTTTCAAAAATGTCATGTAAGTCATAGTGTTTACACTATAGTTCATTCTCGCTATCTATATATATATCGCTAAACACTAAAATGATTTCTATGAATACTAATATTTTTTTCATTTAAAGATGCTTAATTGCTTTTGAAATGTTAGAAATAGAAGACACACGACCCATTACATTTATTATACAAAGTATTATTATTTAAATAACAATATGTCATATAGTTTTCCTTAAAGCTCTTATAGAATCAAGTGACTTCAATTAATATGACCTAGTAATGAATCTATAAGGCATGCTAATTACAAACAGATATTATGACAAATGTTTTGTATTATTTCTAATACATTGGAAACTCATCGAATTTTATGAATAAAAAAATTATTATTTAAGTTACAGTAGAAAATTCAACAACATTTCATGTAAAAAATCAGATTAAAAATTAATTAAAACTAATTAAAGTGCTTTAATTCGATTAAAATCGTTAAAAAATAATCACAGTTTCTTAGAATAAAAATAATGCCATTTTGATTGAATTTTTAATCTGATTTTTCTAATATTCCTCTTTTACTTGAAATGTCATCAGAAAACAAAATTAAAATTTTCTCGTTAGTCTAAACCGAAACATATACAAAATAACCGACATTCCAAATGTATTGACATATTCGGTGATCTAGATGAGAGATAATCCGAATACTCAAACGATGATCTATATATTAAGTGAGTTACATATTTTAATTAAAACAGAAGAAACTCGAGTTTTCCATTAGATTTAACAAATGAATTGACATATAAAAAAAGAGCACAATTTTTTATCATGATTTATGCTATATTTCTCTGACAGAAAAAGATTTCTATTAATGACAATATATTGTCTTTTAACGCTTGAATATAACTGTTTCCTACAATTTTTTTGATTCATAGGAACATTAAAGTGTTTTTCTCTTAATACTACCATTGAAATAGTGAAAGATAATATTTCACTGATACATTGTAAACACCATCTTTTTAAATCATATTTCAGTAATTATTAAAAATTTATTAGTATAAACATCTTACATCAATAATCTTTAGTTTAACAATAACACACTAACGTGAATATATTATCGAATGAGTTATATAGATACTCAAATCTTCTATTAGCTAGAATAGAATCAATAAAAAAATATTTTTAATTTAGAATAATATTTATGATTTTCATATATTTTATTACTTTATGAATGATGTAGTTGTCAATTGATTATAGACGACAATAAATAACTTCTCGGTAGTATTAATCTCACTTCATATTCATCAAAGAGAAGTACCTATTACTGTCAACATAAAGAATATTTTTTTTAAGAAACACTTTATCAAGGGTAAAATTCTCAATAAAAAACTATATGATTAAATATTAAAAAAGAAGCGAAGAATTGATAAAATACCATAAATACAATTATTCTTGATCTTATCGTATTTTTTCTTTATGAGAAGAAAAAACAAATCTTATCAAATGATACTATTCATTTTTTTCATTATTATGAGTAATATAAGATGTTAATGATTTATTATTTATTTTAATTGTTATTAAAAATTCTGTGTAATCTATCCTAATGAAAAAAATATAATCTCAATCATATATTCTTTTATTGAATAATTTACATCAAAACTAAAATTTCTCTATTTTTGATAAGAAACAGATATATATAGACATAAAAAGAAATTGATTTACTCTTCTCTCTATTGGAATGTTTTGGATGAAGTAACATAGACATATACAGGAAAAAAGTCAAAACATTATCAATTTTATGTTTTAGTTTTATCTTTATTGTAGTAAGAAAGAAAAAACAACTTGATGACTGACGATTCATGACATTTTGTTTACATTTATGCAAGCGTGAAGAGTTGTAAAAAAAAGTGGCTTGGCAATAATCGACTTTCTTTTTCTTCTTTTTTTCACCATTTCAACGAAATGATTATCTGATCAATAGTGTGCGTGAGAATATAGGAAGTCTGCATGTTATGATGTTTTCTATCTCTTTTTCGTCCTATTTTTGTCGCTCTTTTTTCTCTTTTACTTTCATCATTCCGGACAATGTAAAGGTGCGCACGCATCTTAATGATCGTAGAAGAAAAATCTCACCAACAATAAGCGAAAAATACCAACGAGAATAGCATATTCTCTCCTCCTTTGTCTGACTATATATATATATATACATTTACATTCAATGTTATAAAAACAAAATAAAGATTATACAAAACTCTAAACCATTTATTCATTAGTTAAACAATAAAATAACTATGGCAGCCACGATAAATGATGATACACAATCAATAGTTGTTGGAAATGGTAGTGATCGAGTTGCTATTAATTTAAAACAAGGGCCAGTAGTAAGTGTTTTGTTAAATCTCTATTAATTGTTAGTCGAATATGAAATAATACAGGATCAATCACAATCATTTCTCTTAACATCGATATTAATTGAAATGGGCGATATTGAAATACGTATTCGTCGATCAGCTCAAGGAACAGACCAATATAAAAAGAGGGAAGCTAGTTTACCAACATCTGTACGATCTGCACCGATTACCTATCAAAATGGTAATCAAGAGAAAAAGAATATAGCAGAGGAAAAATCGAATGCACATCAGACACATTGGGATTATTCAATATCTCATGGTAAGAAAATTGAAATTTCCTTCGTAATTTTTCATGTATATATATATAAGATGAAGGTCTTTTTATATCAAGTTATTAAAAGAAAAACATATTATTTTTGATAAACCTAGACAATAGCATGCTTAGTCCTTATTTTCATTTCCTAAAATAAAGGTCCAAGTAACACTATTTTGTTAATACGTCATTTTAAGCAACAATACACCTATCTATAGTTTATGTATATTCTTATAGCTTAATCATCAACATATATCTGGACTTATAAGTCAAAGAGCACTATATAACTTCTTTAACAAAAGGTTTATAATTAAAAAGCCCTATTTAGAACGTACTCTATTCCGCTTTATTTAAATTCTATAATGTGCATGATTAAACACAAATAGAAAATTGGAATTGATGACGTCGATAAATATTACTATGATATAAAGACGTTTAGATTTTTAGACATATTCAAAATAGGATTTGCAAAAAGTTATATCTTATAAATTTATTTCGAAGAAAACAGTTCATTGAAATGATATTTAAATAGGTCCACATATGTGGGGTCGAATATTTCCTCAAATTCAATGTAAAAAATTTCAATCACCAATTCGAATTTATACTGATCAATGTGAATATGAACCGGAATTAACTCGACGTCCATTTGTATTTCATGCTGATGAAAATTGTTGTCAAACACTTGAAAATACAGGTCATTCATTTCAAGTATCCGGTAAAGGTTCTAGCAGTAAGTAATAAGTTTTTGTTCATTTACATAAATAAAATATCTTTGTTTTCTTCGTAGGTATTAGTGGTGGTCCTGTTCCGGATGAATATCGATTTCTTCAATTTCATATGCATTGGGGTTCAAATGATCTCGAAGGTGCTGAGCATGTTGTTGATGGTGTTCGTTTACCGGGTGAAGTAAGATGAGAAATCTTTTTGTTTTTATTTACTGTAATTTAAAACATTATGGTTTATAGTTACATATTGTAACATGGAATACAAGTAGATATCGAACACCACAAGCTGCTGCTGCATCCGAACAATTTGATGGTTTAATGGTTTTTGGTATATTAATTAAAGTAAGAAAAATTGTTAATTTTGAATATATATATATATGTGGGATAATCTCTAGATTGCACCATCTGATAATCAAGAAGTTGATAAATTACTTAATCTATTTTCAAAAATTGTTCATAAAGGTGAAAAAGTTGATCTTGATGATGAAACTGTTTCATTAAAAAAATTAATGCCAAGTAAAAAAATAAACTTTATATATGTTTTTTTGAATTTCAAATAATTCATTTTTTTTAAAGAGAATATGCAAGATTATTATACATATGATGGTTCATTAACAACACCGATGTGTTCTGAAAGTGTTCGATGGATAGTTTTTCGTGAACAAATGGGTCTTTCACGACGTCAAGTTAGTCTTAATTATTATTTAAATATGAATAGAATATGTTTTGTGTTTTAGTTTGATCAATTACGTCAATTAAAACATGCATGTAAAGGAGAAAATAATACAACGAATGGAAATATAAGTCAAAATTTTCGACCGGTGATGCCACTCAATGGACGTCTTGTCTATCGCTCATTTTGCTAAATAGAAATATTTTCTTTTTCTTTATCTAGTCTAGTTGTACATAGAGTCTTCCATAGCAATATACCAGCCGCTTCTATTTTTCATACAACAAAAAAAAGCAAATAATATTATTTTAGTCTATTGTAATAGATTTTAATTCTATAATTATATGTAGTTCGCGAAACTAAACTTATTTTAGATGATATAAAAATAAAATTTAATGTTGCTTATAATATAAATAAACTGATTTTTAAACAAATACAAATATTCTAAATATGGATCGAGAGAAAAAACACTATTCATATAATGCCTTATTGTTGATTATAAGACACTGGTTCTAGGCAAAATGTAAGACTCACTAAAATCATGATATTTGAAGCCAGTGTAATGTACTATATACATTCATATGTGTTCTACTATAAATAAGGGATTAATTCTGTCTGAAGTATACTCTGTTATGGAATCGGAGGTGTTCCTAACAGCTACATCCTGATTGTGCCTTGGATTACAAATTGTAGGAATTGTAAAAGCTTTATTAACCTTTGAGAGACGGAAGGCTTATCGATGTAAATTGAACAAAATTTTTGCAAAAATAAATGATCTAGCACTTCAATAAGAATAATTGATAGTAAAGAAAAAAATTGTTTTTTTTCTTATGGAGATATAAAATGGCCCTTGGAAGGGACATTCGGCCTTGACAGATCAAAGTGTTTTACACGTATTGATATTTTCGAAAGTTTTTTTTTCCACAAAATACTTTTGTTTCTTCATTTCTCGATACGCAAACAGTCAAATAAAGCAATATTTTACAACTTTTCAGTATTTACGAATTTTCCTATTCATTAGAATGCTGGTCCGTGAGTGTATTTAAGGGTCAATATTAGCTCCGAGAAGATGACCATCCTCTATTTGAGCGAGTGGATTTGATTCGTGGACGAAGTGGTTGCTAAATTATCGAGGAAGATTTAGAGTGAAAACTGGATTGATATCTCTACCGTAAACGATATAGAGACTAGAAAAACTCGAATATTTTCGACGATTATAGAGAAAAGATACATTATCCTTTGATTTTTCGTTCCTATCAGGCCTTATTGAGGGTAAAAATCACCAAAAAATCGATCGAATAATAATTTAGAAATGTTTTGACTGTTAGAATAGTTCGACCGTTATGAGCCAATGTTCCTCTCAAGGAACATTCTCTTGATGCCATCGTAATTCTTCAATAGATCAATCAAAACATCATTAAATGATTTCATATGATACAGTAATGATGTACCATGAGATACCACTTGAAAAACTAGATTTCATTCTAAAATTCATCAATACAGAAACGTTTCAAAACAGAAAATTGATTTATAAAAAAAATTGGTCTTAAAAAAACATTTTTTTCTCTTATAAATATCTAAATTTATTTTTACTCTTTTTTTACAATCTACTAAATATTATTAATCGAAGAAAATAAAAAAAATATTGTTCGTGCATCATATTAGATACTTTATTCGAATTTTACGATGTCCCTTGGAAGGGACATACGGTTCTTAAGGGTTAAGATTCCAAGGACATAAAATATGTATGAGTTATATACGATATTTATTGAATCTTATCAAAGAATGTTTTCTTGATTGATTTAGAATAATAAGATTACGAATTTGTGACTAAATATAATGTTTTTCCTCGTGTACAATAACAAATAAAAGGATTACAAGAAGTTTTTTTTTTATAAATAGTTGTATATATGTGTGATGGGTTAATTGTTTTAGTGTTCATTTTTATTTGGTAAAGATAGAGATGAATAAAATCTCCGATGTGGATTGTAAATATATGAGTGATCTATTTCTTCGAAGTTATTTTGAGATGGTGGACTAATACGAAATATAGGTAAAGAATTTAAATCAGCCTGAGTTTGAGGTAATGAATGATGATGATGACTTGCAGTTGGAATAGGTATCGGTGACGTTGGTGATTTGTTAAGGTCAAGCATATCTAAGAAAGATAGTATAAATATATTATAGATAAGATTTTTTATACTTTTTTGTTGTTGAATATCTTCTTTATCATCATCATCGTCATCATTTCTTTTTCGACGAGGTGCTGTCGCTATAGCAAGAGCACGTCGTTCCATACCCATGAAATTATTTTGTAATCTAATTTCGTTGTTTCTAACACTATGATGAAAAAATGCCACTGGCGTAAATGTTCGAAATGAACTATTTATTGAATTGCGTCGTTCTTAAAAATTTATCGATAAATTTAAGAAAATAAAATGAATTAAGACTCACCAGTAATTTGAAATGGCGCACGTTGTTGTAAAAAAGAATTAGTAGGTGACTAAAATATTAGAAGTAATCGAAATATGTATTATCTTATTTTTTACACTTACTGGTAATTGATCGTTTTGATTCGGTGATGATTGTTGATTCATTGTTGTCGCTTAATTATTCTGTATTAAAATTGTCTGCAAATTCAGCAGTAGATAGTATGCACTTGTTTGTATTAAGTTTAAATGCTCCAAGAAAAATCTTTTTCTTTTCTGTTGTCAGTTGCAAACTGTTCTTGCTAATATGCACTTAGTTGGGAAATAACAAAAAATCTCAAATAAATTCTTGAACATGTCTTCGTGCATGTTCATTCGAAGAAACGACAAAGATGATTCTAATTGTTTGTTCTTGTTTCTAATTTTATCTCATATTGTCTATAATTAAAAAATCTCATTTAATTAATGACATTTATGATAACATCATATGCATAATTTAAAAAAAAATAACGTACTAATAAAGTTTAGTGTAAAAATAAGTA
>CAJNOI010001065.1:0-19906 GCA_905250115.1 Adineta steineri | reverse complement strand
TATATGTACTCCGATCAGCAGTACTTTTACAACTTTCTCAAATCTACTCTATTTTATCCATCGTGAAACAAGCAATATCCTTCACAGTTAAAATAAAAAACGCATCTCTCTACAGCCAGCCCATTTCCCTCTATACAAAAAGCATTCAAACATATTTCTATTTACCACTGTAAAAAATCGCCACTATTCCATGCATACAATCACAATATCATTACATTAACTTTAACATATCCCTCGTCATACATCATCCTGCACTACAACAAAGCACTATTTCAAACACTAAAAAAATAAACCATGCGACCCTCCATTTCGAAACAACGCACAGAACGAAAAACTACTTATCTAATAACCATATTACTTTTTATTCAATTTATTCAATATCACATTGAGTCTTTAATTCTTTCTTCTTAGGCACACCATCTGTCCACCATTCATGAAAACCATGAACATCGTCTAACAACAGCAAAATCCATAACACAATCAAACCAATCCTCACCAATGACATGAACCAAAACAAACCACAGAAATCTTAAAATCGAATTGGCGCCGACCGTCCCCTGTTTCTCAAATATATTAATCAACCTATTTATTTTTACGCATTGGCGCTCTTTTTCAATGACCGAAATCATTCTTTTTTTATCAGTAGTCGCTAAACTACTTTCGCAAATGAACATTTTTGCCATTTGCGACGCTACAACTGTGTTGTATTACGTGCAGTTGTTGGGATCTATTCCGATGAATAGTTAATTTTTTTTATAAGCACCGGCGCTGCTAATGAATGATGGTACTCATTCTATGGTCTGTTTTGGAGTAGCCGCATAAGTATTTTGAAAAATGAACATTTTTGCCATTTGGTCGGTACTACTGCATTGTGGTTGAGGCAGTTCTTGGGTAATATATTAATGAACGCTTTTTCGTTTTAGGCATTGTACCTGTTTAGGATTGATTGGAATTATTCTTCTGCCTTTTGTGGATGTGTGTACGGTGGTAGATGGCCGGCGGTATTTATGGCTCCCCTGATAAGTTCCTTTGCAAGCGCGATGGTTGTTCGTAAGTAAAGTGTAGATGGTTTTATGTACGTTTGTTGGTGTTGTAAATTTGTATTATTGATACGTATATTGGATTAGTGCGTCAGGTGTGATGTTGGATTGAATGTTTGTTTCATCTGGAAAGATTGTGATTGAATAGTGAAGTATTGTTACGGTTTTCTGCGCGTGATGGGAATATCAGTAGTTGTATGGTCACGTGGGCGAAGTTAGTTTTTGTGTTATATATGTATTTGTCAATGGTAAGGTTTTTTCTTTTTAGGTGTTGTTTTTCTTGTTTTATGTTAGAAAATATTGTTGTTGTTTGTAGTGTTTTGGACATTGGTTAAAATATAAGTATTTAAGAGAAGTACAGTGGTTACCAATGTAGTAGTGCGATAGTGTTTTGGTTTGGTAGTCTGTAATGTGCTTTGAAGTGAATGTGGTATTCAAAGGTGGTGTGTGTATATCTTGGTTTTATAGACGAGTTCCTTATCACCTGTATGTTACGGAGTATGTCACGATTGAGCGTATTGGCTGTTTTGCGACGCACTTGCGCTTGGGGCATCGTAGTTGTCGGAGCCAGTATTGTGTGAATAGTGCTACGCTAAGTGCGATGTATTTCAGAGTATATCTGTGCCACAGTTATCGCAGTCTGAGTTACATTAATCAGACTACGCTATTGTCACGCAGCGACGGCATTCGTCTAACATAGACCGTGGATGTTTTCGAATCATTACAGTTATTATCGTTAATGGGGTATAAAAGGGTATTTAACAGATTTTCAATCTCATTTCTTCAATCTTCAGCTGCCGGATCACTTAATATTTTCACTGGCAGTTTGGAAAAGCAAGCCATCTTGAGGGTGTGGGTGTGGATATGAGTGGGGTGGGGTTGTCAATGTTGGTGTTAATTTGGGTGTTGATGTATGCCGGATGTGAATGTCGGTATCGGTCTGGATGTTGCTATGTATGTGATATAAATATGACACGTGTACCCACACCATAGATGGTGTCAATATATGATTACACGATAATGCAATTATTTCGTGGAAATTGCGCACATGTACGACTTTTTATCGCAGTTCAGCTGCAACTACGTTGTATTTTGATCGTAATAGAAAACATAGGGTGGCAAGCAGGGCCTACCATATAATGGAGGCTGCTGGGAACTAGCCTCCAACACTTCTCTCGGATAAATCTAGGAAAACTTTTGGCGGGCTCGCCAGAGATGTTCTACTGCGTTTCAATTTTTGATGAATCTAGCTGATAATACAGAATTTCTATTCATTCAAGTATTTAATGTAAGCTGTATGTGAAATCTGGTAGACAACGCGAAATGTAGACTGTCTGTGGAATCTGCAGACAGAGCAGAATTTCTGTCGAATTCAGTGTATATCGTAGAATGTCTGCCGAATTTAGTGAATATAATGTCTATTGACTCATCCAAACGGTGCAGTGAACGTATCGGCATCAAAGTCATTTTCCCTTATCTTTATTCAAGTAGATACTAGTGGCGTAACCAGGGGGTGCCAGATGGGGCTTAGCCCCATCACCCGGATATTTTAGTTACTGAACTTGTCAATCAAAAAATCCAAAAGACTACTCATGTAACAAAAAACTACAAAAAATCTGATTAAATATCACATTTTCTGATTAAACCGTGACATATAACAGTTTTTAACAGATTCCTCCAGTGAAAATTGATTTTCATCGATTAAATTCTTAGAAAAATAGATTTTCAAAAACTTCTGTTATGAAATCGGTTTAAATAGACTTCCATAATAGAGTGGTTTTCATTGATTAAACCATTAAAAATAATATATTTTAATTGGTGAATTCTCAGGAGCCAATATATTTCAACAGTTTTTCCTAACAAAAAAAATCAGTTTTAATCATAATGAAGAAAAACGTGTTTTTCTCTAATTTCCGACTATCGGCCACACTTCTCGACCTTGTTTTCAGAATCCTTGCATCGACAAATAGTAAGTACAATGGTAGAGTAACCTGTGATACTCTTATCATATTTCCAGGTACGATATAGCTAGTAGCCTATCCAGGATTTGACTGGTGGTATGGCAATGCCTTTTGAAATTTTTAAAACCTACCGTATCACTTGATAATTTTCTGATGATTCAAAATCAGTCTCTAATCTGTCAGAGTTTCAGAAAAAGATTAATTTAACGTGAAACACAGGGGCGTACTGAGTGAGGGGGACGTGTTGGGCGCTACGCCCCTTGTTGTAGGAAATTTTAGTTTTTTTTGGTTTATAAAATCAAAAAAAGGGTTTTTTACACGTTTTGTAGAGTTAGATTTAAGCAAAATAGGGTATTGGGTCTCCTTCTCAGAGATGGAACCGGTCCGGTTTTTTGACGACCGGTACCGGTACCGGTCTAAAACTTTTAGACCGGACCGGACCGGCCGGTGTACCGGTTTGACCGGTAGAACGGTCAAAATCAGTAGTGTAAAAGTCGTCAAATCGATTCGATTTGAGCGAATGTTATGCTAGATTTAACTGCTAATAACGTTCATATTTGATCCCCCCAGGAGAGGGTACAGATAAATTTTCGGTAAACAAATTATTTTTCGGGAAAAAAAAGTTTTTATTAGAAAACAGGGGAGTAAGAAACCGGTAGACCGGCAAGAAACCGGTATATACCGGTAGAGTTACCGGTCTAAAGTTCGGACCGGTACCGGGCCGGACCGGACCGGCCGGTTGCCGGTACCGGTTCCATCTCTGCTCCTTCTTTTAAAACGTGAAATGTTGAAAGTTTACGCCCCTGGCTATTGACTTGTTCAGTTGTTTATACTATTCTTCAGATATCACTCATCAGAAATATAGTCTTATATAACTTCATCGATAATATAATAAAAAAATAAAATACCTAGTAAGAAATGTTTCTCGGTGACCTGGCAAAAAATTCCGGTGGCCTGACCATGGATACGCCACTAGATATAACTCGATATTCATTAAATTATGCAAGAATATTGATGACTCTGATTAAAATTGATTATTTTGGAAAAATTCATGAAAATCAATTTCTATTGATTTTTTTGTCGATGAAAAATCGGATGTAAATTGTGCCATCTAAATCGATTTTTCAATGATGAAAAATCGATAAAAATCAGATTTTTTACGTTTTTTTACATGGGATAGACAGCGCTGGGGCTGAGCCCTATCATCCTTAAATTTCTGGTTACGCCACTAGTAGATACACAGAACAGAACAAATTTAACTGAATTTCAGAATAAGTGTGTGACTGCAATCAAATTTTTGTTTAATTGATAGAACAGGCGGCTATTAGGCATACACCAGTTCCAGTAGACTAGTCACCCAGTTTGAGTGGGTAATAAACCATCTGATGTTTCATTCATTATTGGATCAATATTATTCTCTTTGAGAATATGTGATGAATAATCGAATTTCGGTTTCTTCAAAAATTTTCAACCCTGATGTATCCTTCAAGGATCGAAAAACAATCAATTTACCTAGAACAACAGTTTGATCGCTTAATTATCTTCAATTTTACTTAAAAATAATATTTTATAAGTTTGGAACTTAATATGCAATAGCAGAGTTATTTTTTTTTCTAAATTGATTTGTCATACACATGATCCAGTCTGACTGGTATACAGCCTGCTAGTCATGACTGGAACTGGTGCATGCCTAGCGGCTACAGAAATTGGCCGATTATATACATTTTCATGCAAATACATTTTTTATCGTAAATTTTTATTCTTTGATATGACACAATAAATATATAGATTTATTTTGCTATTGTTATCAAATACTTATCGATATTCGATCAATCATAGGATTTGACTGTAACAAGCGCTTTAAAAAAAGAGATCTAAAGTCAAAAACTGAGGCAAGTGTTCGCGCGCGGATATCCATAGAACTTTAAGCTCATTTGCATATGAAAAGTTTTAATGGAAATGGCTATCTGCGAAAATTTGTAAACAGTGTTTGTCAAAAACAAATTAACCGCCATCACTCTTAAAAACAATCGTCAGCCCTGGTAAGAATTTGTCTGTCTTAAAACGGTGTCAAGTAGGTAGAATGATTTTATCTTTACATGATATACTCTTTGTTTATAGTGAGGTAGAGATAATGTGTGTTTTTCTTTTCGTAAAGGTCTTTGCGTTATGGTGAATTCTTGGGACCACCTACGCGAATATGGTTGATATGGGCTATAATGTTGGGACATTGTGTGAAAGCTAATTAGTAGATATATGAAATCTATGTAGTATAGGAACACGTGCACAGTAGTTATGTTAAGGTTTGTTTTGTGGGTATGATCGGAAAGAGTGGTTTCTGTGTTTTGTGTTATATATGGCTATAAATAAGTTTGGCTGGGTATGTAACTAAAAGGAAACAAGGTATTGGGTAAATTTTTGGTAGGCAAAAGAAGAAAGTTGAGTGTCGCACGAATAGAAATGTGGATAATTGAAATATGATTAGATCAAGTAAGGATAGAAAATGAGAATGTCAAAGGTTAGCCAACATAGTAATTAGTCAAACGGAGGTTCATTGATCGATATAGGCATGCACCGAATCCAATTCTAGAATTCGGTTTGACCGGATTTGACTGGAACTGATTTAAATCGGGTTCATTTTTATTTTAAAGTCAGGTTTGGATTTTCTTGAATTCAATTTTAACACAAGTTATCAACGGATCTGAATGTATTAAATCTTACATTTTTTACATTGATTGTACGGTTTCTGTATAAAAACTGGTCAAATACAGCCAAATCATCATGGCAACTATATGCAGTTTTGTTCACTCTTTTCTATGCTGATATCACATATTGTCTAATATTTAAAACAAGTTAAGATTTGACAATCAAATCCAAATCCAATTCCTGTCAAATCCGATCAAATCTAAATCTAAATCTAGCCAAATCCAAATCCGACTTAAATCAACTCCGGTCAAATTCAAGAATCGGATATGACTGAAATTGGATTTAGTGCATGTCTACATGCATAGCATATCTATTTTAAATGTATAGCATAGATCGTTACCAGCAGCTGTTATTCACGGCTGCTAATATTCGGAAGTAATTGTGAATTGTTCTTTCACAGCGTTTGTAGGCGTGCCTGTAAATTTTTACATAGGCCTGGGTATGATTATGGCTGTGAGGAAAGATTTGGATGCGAATGCACATAAGGAGTCGATATCTACATCCACACCCACAACGTGGTACACTGAAAACAAAAAAGGGTTTATACGAAACTAAAAAATGGTTTCGATGTTTGTAACGAATTCGAAACCCTATTTTGGTTTCGAATGATCGAGGTTTTGTACCATACTATGGTCAAACTCACACGAAAAATGGTTTCGTGGTCAAGGTTTCGTACAAGCCTATTTTTCAAGAGTGAATAAAAAGGTTTCGTAACGGGGGTTTCGCATGAATCTATTATCTGCATTTCAATAAAAGGGTTTCCTAATCAACACTTATTGCAATTCAGTCTCTAGTTTCGAAAAATGCACTATTCAAGACTGTTTTCTATTCTGAAGCAGTTCTGATACCAAACTACTGTTTGGTTCTGAAGATTTAAGAAATCTTCTTGTGAACTCAGTATAAGATTAGGGGTAGGACAGTTCCATATCAGTTCCGTTCTTAGGAACTGTATTAACAGTTCTTTTCAGAGAACTGTTGTGAAAACTATTTTTTTGGAAATAAAAACAAATTTGAAACAAAACAGTTCTTTTAAAAGAACTGTTGAAACCGACCAGTTCCTCTGAAAGAACTGTTGATACAGTTCAGTTCCTTTCAAAGAACTGTTTGGTACAGTTTAGTTCTATTCAAAGAACTGTTAATACAGTTCAGTTCTATTCAAAGAACTGTTGGTTCAGTTCAGTTCCTTTCAGAAGAACTGAACTGGTAGTTCTTTTGACCAGTTCATCCGAACTTGGAACTATGAACTGTCCTACCCCTATATAAGATATTCTTTTCTGTTATTTTAAGTAAGCATTGCTTACTAAGCAATATAATTTATTAGCTTGCTCATATGATTCTACAGTGCAACAGTAAAACATATACTCCTCCCAGGCTTTTCTCTGGATAGAAGAAGACCATTTGAATTATTCCCAGTGGTCAAGTTGAGATTGTGCTCATTTAAATGAAAGAAAATAGAATTAGTTCATATTAAAGCGATTTAATATTCATAAATCCATTCTTCAGATCAATCTAAATGTAAAAGAAGAGAGTTAATTTATATTAACATAATAATTGATCAATAAAATTATTCTTTCGACCGTTCTAAACATGAAAAAACAATAAAATTATTTAAAATATCAGCTTATCTATAAAACTATTCTTCGGATCAATCTAAATATAAACAAAAAAATGAATTGAATTTGAAATAAATAACTATCTTTAACTCTGTTCTTTTGTTCATCCTAAACATAAATAAATGCGGAAACCTCGGATTTACATCTGAGTGTTATGTGTACTCAAAAAAAAAATGTAACAAAATCATAGGGAAATATCAGTATTTTTGCAATAACTCGGGAATGGCCCAGCCAATTAGGCCCATCTTTGAACTCTACCGAGAGCTACATAAGATTAAACTGTGCACAAAATTTCAGCTCAATCGGACTATTCTTTCAAACGTTATCGTGCATATGGCCGGCCGGACGACCACACTGACTGATTCTAGAAGTGTACTCACTTTTTTGAGTACACAAAAAGCAATTCAATTAATGTTTAAATAATCACTTACATATAAAATTATTGTTTGGGTAAGCCTAAATGCAGAAGATGATACGTAATTTATATTAAAACAGTTACTTACCTATAAAATATATTCTTTTGAGCAATCTAAATATAAACGTATTGAAAGGTTTCAGAATAATACATACTGTTGAATTTCCTGTTGATTTAAAAATTGGATGTACAAAGTCTTTTTGAGCTGTTTTGAAAAGCTTCGAAATACGTATACAATATTTTGCTTTTCTTTATGATAGTTTTCTGAATTTTTTCGAGAGACTGACGAAGTTTAATCAGATCGATTTTTTTTCGAGAAGAAAATGTAAATGGATGATAAAAGTAAAATGCCCGAATATTATTAAATACAAAGGAGAAGATATTTACTGGAACAGCTGCTACTTATGTTTGATAAACGTAATATAGATATAATTAGTTAACGAAAAGTTTGCGTACTCATATAAATAGAAAATTGAATAGAAATATTTTTTAGTTAATTTGTCTTTTAACTCGCGTACATTTTACACGTAATGCTATCGGTTCTTCGGAACCAGCAGGACGTTGTTTTGCTCGGCAATTTTTTTTATTTGAGATAGTTAAAGATTAATCAGTTGATGTTGATGATACTTGCTATTTGCTATTTACCTCATATAATGTGTTGTCGTTCGAAGATGGTGAAGATACTGTTTGTCTTTGTTGTTCCTCTGTTGGTAAAATGTGAATAACAAGTGGAGAAGCAATTAGTGATAATGAAGAAGAAGAATCTGACGATTCCGATGAATACTCATTGATCCGATCCTTACCACCAATATATATAACCCCCCCCCCCCATAATAAAAGACCCCCTGGTCTTCTATTATGTTTCGCACATCGCGCTTTTTTTTTGTGGAAAAATCCCCCTACAGGAGTAGGGCGATTTTTTCGATTTTTGCTCCAAAGGGGTCTTCTATTATGGGGGGATCTTTTAATACGAGAGGGTCTTTTATTATGGGGGGGGGGAGGGTTTATAGCTGTTATTTGATTTTGAATATTACCTAATAATACAATGTAAATAATTCAGTTTATTTCTTATACAATGAAAGCAGACATGTTGTACTTTTGACATATTCTTCTTGTTCTTTACTATCTGATAAATCATCAGTTTGACTATCTTCGAATTCTGTCAGATTTTCGACTCTAGCTGTAAGAGTTTTAGAATTTGTTGATTTCGTTGTTATCATATGACCACCTTCTTTATCTTCTTTTTTATCAGTAATAAAATTTCATTGATTCAGTAAAATGCATAGTGGTTTTGTTAATGCTCCAGATTGTTTTAATAGAATACCATATAACAATTGAATAATTCGATTGTGTATACCAAATTGTAATTCAAATATAACATATAATGAAATAATAACACATAAAGCTTGATCAATTGATGATGTTTTACTAATAACTTCGTAATCTAAAAAAACAATAAACTGATCTGTTGTTATTTGTATAGCTGGTCGTGGCAATAATGGTTCCTTAACGATAAAGAAAAAAATGTGGTCTTTTCTTTTTATAAAAAAAGAATCAATAGACATAATTGACCAGTTAGTTATGTGATGATTGTGGGGAATGCGAATTTTGCAGTACAAACTTTAAGGGATAGGCCAATAGTCCAGTATCGTTACGGCAAAAATCCAAGAAAAACACAACTTTTGGCAATTGCCGAAACTCTTAATTAACGCAAAAATTATTATTCAAAAATACTCCGTAAACCGTATTTTTGGCAATATCAAGATATGACCCGCTTGAAGAAAGCAATGTGAATTGCAAGTGGTCTGCATTGCAAGCACTTTTCTTTGCAAGGTGCTCAGCCGGGTACGGACGTGAGTGTCTCTCCTTCATGCATGTCTACACCCATACCCACACCCACACCCATCATTATAAGAATTCTTCATCAATTAATTCTCGGTCGAACACCTGGCAAAGCAGGATACTTGCATTGCAGGCCGCTTCGAATGCTATCAAGTAATTTAGGCAACATAGATTTCAGGTTTTCTTCTATATCGACATTACACACATATCGAGTCTCGCTGAAAATCTTCAAAAAGAATTTAATAAACAAATTATAGAGAGTGAGAAAAGATAATGATGAGCATACCAATGAAGTATACCAATAACCTGGATATTCTTCAAGAACTTCGTTTATTGTATGATTTCTGATAAAATTTCTTCTTTGAACTAATGTTTTTTTCCATGAACTTCTAACTAATTCTAGATCAACGTTCCGGTCTATCAATTCGTTCTTTATAATCTGCATGCTTTTGTTTAAATCTTCTGTATCATCATGAATATCTATTGTATTCCAAAATTGAACCGGAGACTATAGTAAAAAAAATAAAAAAATAATTTTATTCCATGACTATTTTTTAAATGACATTTGTTGAGTACTTACCATTTGACGAGGTGCAATGACATTCTCACTTCGTTTGATTGGACGACCAGCACTATTTCCATACTTCGCTTTCATCTTCTGTACTCTGTAAAAAAATAGGTGTCATAGTGAACCATAAAAGATTTTAGCGAAGAGCTAGAACCCTTTATGGTTCTAGATTTCGATACCATTTTCAGAACCTTTTTTTAAGTTCTAGAAAAAACTCTAAAACCTTTTTTGGTTCCATATATCTTGGCTAAAACCATTTTAAGTTCTAAATTTCTTTACTAAAACCTAAAAAGATTCTGAAAATGGTACCGAAATCTAGAACCATAAAGGGTTCAAGATGATAATTTGTTTTTACAGAGTACTTGTACAGATATTTCTTGAAGCGGACGACGTTCTCTCCTAAACTTGGTTTTAAGACTTTCAATCCAATCATTCTATAAGAAAAGATATGCTTCTATGTTAACAGAATATTAGCAACAGATTCTTGAATATTTTATTTTGTAGTAAGTCATGTGACCAATCAATAAAATTTATAAAATGAAATAGTTTTCATCAACTAAACTTTTATACAATGAGATAAATTTTATGAATTGAACTTTTATAATATAGAAGAAATATTTATATACTAAAGAAATAGCTTTATGTATTAAACAATCGTTATTATGTATTCATCCAAATAAAATCTAATAGAATTGCATAACTAATATAAAGTAAAATAAGATTTATATTGATAATAAAAGAAATACCTTTATATATTACAAAAGTGTTATTATATATTAAGTCAAATAAAATCTAATAGAACTGCATAACTAATATAAAATAAGAAAAGTATTTATATACAAAAGATGTACCTTTATATAATGAACAATTGTTACGATAAATCCAGCAAGTGTTTGTTAGGTCTCATATTAGAGCCATGAAAGGGACATCAGCGGAAAGAAAATGAAAGAAAGAAAAAATGGAGAAAAAGTGACCTTCGTGGGATTCGAACCCACACCTCCTGCTATCCGGGCAGTTATCCTAAGCCAATTAGACTAGAGGGACCAACTTAATCTCTAGATTAGCGTCGAGTGAATCACTCAGACGCTAACAGTGTTTTATCCGAATTGTTATAATATGAGTAGAGTAATATTCAAGATGAAATTTTAAGCGTTTTGTAAAATCTAAATCAAAGGCAACCTAATCAGAACATATAATTTCATGTGTAGCAATGCTTAAAAAAGGCAGCTCGAAAAAGCAATAACAAACAGCACGGTGCTTGAACAATTTGCAAGTTCTTAATAAAGATTGTGACAATCGTTACCAAAAATAATAATCAACAGTGAGTGCAATAAAAAAGATTATTAAATTCAGTTGAGAATTTAACTAATAATATTCGGTGAATACAGACTGGCTATAACTAACCGATATTATCCAGTTATATCATTGGCTTTCGTTCAAACAAATCATTCATGACGTCAAAAGAAGTCGCTAATATTAGGTACGCCATAAATGAGTTACCAGTACAACCAGCAATTTCAAGGTTCTTTTTAACACGAAATCTGTAACAGTTTTATACGAAACCCTGAAGAATTAATAAACCTAAAACGATATTATAAAAAAACCTTTTTAATGTTTCAAACTTATAACGATTGTCACACGAAACCATGCAGCTTGCGAAACCTCGTACATATTTCGTATAAGCATGCGGTAACTTTTAGAATAAAATAAACTTCTACGAAATCTTAAAGGTTTCGATGGACACCATTTTTTTCAATTTATTCGCTATGGATATGTATCTATCGAAGTAGCATAATACCAGCCACTGTATCACACTTTTATTAGCATTCCTTTCATCGAAACTAGTGTTTCAAACATTGGAAAAGCCGTCTTTTTACAAGAGTACTTACGTCCCTGAACGATTATTAACGGCAAGCAGACCTAGTAATTAGATTATTTTAACACATGAGATTTACTCAATAGTGAATGTTTGAAATAGATTTTGCTTAGATGAGCATTCAATCACCGATGGTCTTACAAATTCTAATAAAGACTTGCGTATTTATGTGAGAATATATGTTAACATTCGCGTGATTGTTGCTTAAAGTATGATTACTTAGTTTATTGAATCTACCCTAATCTCATCGAACTTTGTAATACTATTTAATTAGTTGGTGCTATTAGTTTGGTTGAGATGTCGACAGATTCGATAGCCGTTTGATTTTTATATCAAAGGAAAAGGAACAATTTTATTCGTTGCCTTAAGCCTATCAAATTTGATAGTAAATGAATATTTTACAATTCATTTATAGTCGTACCTAGATATGTAAACAGAGCGACTTAATAGTTGTGGCCACCACTGATAGTTGAAAGAGGTTAGCGATCTCTCTTCAGCTACCACGATTATCATGAATAATCCTTGAAAATTTCTATTGTCTCTTTCGGTACAAAGATAAATATCAGATTTTTGCTAATCTTCGACATTCAAAACTACTTTTTATGACTGCTTCTAATCTAGTTCCTTATTGAAGCATTCTGTCTTATCATTTAAGGCCACCCTCCGGAATGATTTCCAACTTATGATGGCCCTGTTCGGCTGATATTTTCAGCGATGAGTTATCCTTGTGAGATACGTTTCTTGTAAAAATTTCAGTGTTATTGGTCTCATCAGGCCGGAATCTCACCTGATTCATAGGTCAGTTTTAGGCTTCAGGATTGTCGAAATCACTTCACCCCATAACGAGGTATAGAGCTTGAGCTGAATTTAATTTGACGCTCATGCCAGTGCGCATCATTGTATCTATCAAAGTTTTAAATTGTGTAATATTGATTTTTTATAACTATTTTAGTAGACATGTCTTAAAGTAAACATGAAAAGTGGTGATCCAATGACAGTAAATTGGACTTTTCTCAGCTCAGGGTTCAATTTTTGAAAAAATGGTAGAAAAAAAGTTTCTTTTCGTTGAGACCTGTAAAAAATATTGGTTATAGCTCTAACTGGGAAGGAGTTATTCCAATTGTTTTTGATTAAAAACTCCATTTCGAGAAAAACACAAAAAACGTTTTAAAAGTAGGTTTTGTGGAACTTTAGTATCTTGAGGGTGTGTGTGTGTGGATGCGACTGTGGGTGTTGATATCAGTAAGGATAACTGGCTCACTTATACTAGGATTTAGACTCTATCACACACCCGCACCCACACCCTCAAGATTTACATTGTGGATATGAAGAAGTTCACCAAAATGAATTTATAACAGAAAAATCCATCCGTTCATACGTCGTCAAAGAAGAAGTAAAGAATACATGCTCAACTACCTCTCAATCACCATATATTTTCAATTCATCCCTTCTCGATACAACTTTACCGAGCCAGTATAACTATGTAAAACACGTTTTGACTGTAGTCGCTCTTTTTATATCGCACTGTTGTTTACTCGTCGAGGAACCATTGAGACTTATATGCGTATTATTAAGATGTCCTATTTTAGTTATGTATGATAACGCTACGCAAAAGATAACTACATCATACAATAATGTCATGAACATTGGTAACACGATCATGTAAGGCCGCGAATAGTGGATGTATAATAACAGCATAAAATAGCAAAATAGAAGCAACAACAGCAGCACCAATAATACCGAAATATAAATAAACAATAAGACGCAAAAGAATATCATTAAAACAAAAAGCAGCCAGCAGAACAGCGGCAAGAGCTACCGCTATACCAATACTGGCACGTATAGGCATGACCTAAATCCAAAACGTGTAGATTTAACGAGTTTGAGTTTACGTATTGAGCTTGGATTTGAATTTTGATTAGAGATTTTTATTTATTTTTCATATAGAATTGACGTATAGGAGTAACAATTTGAAATTCCACCGTTCTCGAAAACTGTGGTGCATACACCTATGGTAGAGTCGAAAACTGTGACGGGTACATTGATGTTATTCTGTTCGTTCTCTCTATACAGAATTTCACATATATCTATGAAATTGAAGTCTGGTGTCAGATTATTATAACATCTAAATGAATCTTAAAGACTTATCATT
The DNA here is from genome assembly GCA_905250115.1 of Adineta steineri. NCBI lineage: Eukaryota > Metazoa > Rotifera > Eurotatoria > Adinetida > Adinetidae > Adineta > Adineta steineri. The sequence continues at coordinate 5,733 of CAJNOI010001065.1, read as the reverse complement.
CACTTTTCTTTTAAACTTATTGAAGCAGATTACGAGGCATTTATTAATAATAAATAGATATTCATGTAATCAAAACATTTTAGTAAGTCTTTTCCTTTTTTATGACTGTCGTTCACTGTGATTTACATTTGAACTCTGGAGCAATTATATTAGTAACTTTTGAGTTTTAGTTACTGATACTAAGCTTCAGCAAAAGAAGTTGTTAGCGTAAACCTCTACGAGATTAAAAGGTGAAACATAAAATACTCACTGTAATGCTTATTAAACCTAATAAGTAAAGTCGATGTTTTTGGTGGTAGAATGTAATGAAAACTGCGATCAATTTCGCAAAGAAAGAATCACAACTCAGATCAATGCGATTATGTCGAGCGTTTAAGGTCTGGATAGTCTTTCGTCATACCATGGGTTATCTTGTGATATTTGTGGAATCTGTAATGCTAGTTTAACGATACAGATTAGCTATTACAAATTACTTAATGTTCAATAATTAACTCTAACAGTTTATTTTGGCATAGTTCATTACTATTTATTAATCAATATTACATAAGCAATCCTTTTCACAATGCAAAATGAAATATTAGTCAAGTTTGTTTCTCTCTTTCTCATATACTGTGCAGTAGAAGCCAGATAAAAGAAGTGTAGTTTCGATCTTTTTTTCGTTTGTATTTTTTTCATAGCGTTATCTTTCACTTTTTTCCCTCCAGTTACAGAAATAAATAAAATTTTGGGATCATTCATTTTAAAGCATGAATCACTTGTATCTTTTGTTCCTTTCTTTTCTATGGTCGTACGGATGGTTTGTACAACACCTAAGTCGAGACAAACGGGACGAAAATACGTTCGGACCTTGTTTTCGTCTGGTTCGTCTCGATATGAGGCAATGCTACAGTTTTGTAAAACTAAGATTGAATCTTTATTCCTTGGTATGCCATTTGCGGAGCTGAAGTCTGGCCAATGACAACAATTAACAAACTACTTGAAGCGCATACTAGTTGATCACAAGCTTGTAGAGAAGGAATGAACTGCACTGAATATCTGAACACTCTGTATTGATTGTTATGAGAGAACTAGGTGGCAAGAATCGAAAGATGCGTTTCATGCAACAACAAAGAGAATGAAAGCTTTCTGTCCTGATTATAATACATTGTTTCTCTCAATTACTTTACCAAGAAGCGCTATGCCATACAATAAAAAATTCGAAAGGATAGTAAGGCACAGCAAATTACACATGATGTGTAACTTACTACCCAAGAACAAAGGAAAAACGTTTTTTTCTCTATGAAACTTCTTGTTAGAACACAGTGGGGCTCACTGTTGGATTTCATTATCGTAAGTGTATTATCTTTAAGTGAAACTCTCATTATCAGTGTCAGAACTATGTTAGAAACTCTAATCCTCTCGCTCCTTCTATAATCAGTTTTTGTAAAGATAATCATGACCATTTAGTTATTGAATAGACAATGAATATCTCATTATTAATCACAGCAACGAGCCATCGGTACGCCTTACTCAATAGAATCTGTTTTAAGTTCCAAAGCTTTTACTTAAAAACAATTTGAAAAACGGTAGAGAGGATTGAAATAAAAGAATATCAGATAAAATTACTATGAAGACTAGTTTTGATGGATCACGCACTTTTATTTCTTACCGACCTACTTTTAGATTGCTGTGACGATGGCACTTAAAAACCTTGAAAATTTTCTTAGTTTTTGGCAGTGATTTAAAATTGATCAGCTTCATTAATGCGCCCAGAGTGAAGCACATATAGATCTCAGAAACCAAATACATTACTTTTTTTTACAACGCCACAAAACGTCATCATCAATCGGCACGAAACAACGGAAGATTGCAATTAGATATTGGGTATATTAATGAATAACAAATGTTCATAGAAACAAAAACCATGGTGGATAGTATAAGAAGCGAGGACACAACGCTTCCAGAGATGAGTTTCTACGAGGAAATTGTTCATCGTGCACTACTATACCTCCAGCTAAAGTTGCAGCCCACCAACTAAATGTCCCAGAACTGGCAATCATATCTGTACATAGAGAGAGTATAGCAAGATCTACTTCACGCGTGAAGGTGTCAGGAGTGACAATAATTTGTTGCCTATTTCGGAAAATTTTTCGACAGTATGATTTCTCATCACTTGCAACAATAAATAGGACTCGGTTTTCGTAACGTTTTGTGAAATATGCGATTGCTTTATCGAAATATTCAATGGTTGACACAGTGCGACCGATTCTAGTTTCAAGATAACGTCGAAAATCTCCTCGTCGAATATGGATTCCAATCCATGTGACTGAAGATGTGGTCTTGATATGCTCCTTGACAGCTTCAAAGCTTGTGTTATTATTCGCACTTAGGGGCTTAGTTAACAATGAATTGATGAAAGGAAGAGCCATAGTCACTATAGTCTGTTTAAAAGAAAGTACAGCTCGAATTTCGTTCATGTATCGACTAAAATAGCCATAAGCTTGCCAATAGCCGTGCAATTCAAAGTACTGTATTGCTTCTGGTCTCATCAATCTAACGTCAAAATCGCATTCACTAAATCGCGAGACGATATGCTCTTCTCGTAATAACTGCACCTTTTCTTTACTAATTTCATTTGTTAAATTTAATTCAAACACTTCATTCAGTGTTTTTTTAAAACCATCACCGATGTATAATGAACAGCCATGGATTCTTGAGAGTCCATATGCACTAGCAAACATAAATAAGTAATTACCTAAGCGGCCATTGACATGTCGTACGAGTATAACACAATTTGGCAAAATCTTCATTGGTATAACTGTACTAGCATTATTTTCTTCAGATTTCGTTTTTTCAAAAGTATTGATATTTGCAAAAGAAGATAATTGATTTTTATTTGATTGACTTTTTAGTGACGAGAAACTTTGTACAAAACTGAAGATTAAGTTGCTATTAATAACACTCAATAATATAAGTGCACAAATAAGGAGCATCAAGCGATATTTGGGTATGAACATCAAGTCACGAAAACAGAAGTTTCATTACTGTAAACAATTAAGCATAAAACAGCTTTCCAAAATACTATAAAGGTTTCTAAACTTGTAGCGTTATCCTATAATATTAAGAATCCATGTAAATTAATTTAATCTCTATAAAAATGACTAGGCACATACAGCTTATGTATCGTGTGTTATGATATTACACACTGTTCATATAAGGATTTCAAACGAAGGTTCTATTATTTAATGAGCGATGACGCAGCTTTTGGACTGCATAATCGATCACTTTACTATTTTCTCATTTAGCAGCAGCACATAAATCAGCACCGTCGTCAACATTTTACTCGAATCGGACAGATATTTTCGTCTATAAATAGTGTCTCAGGTGATTACGACTCGTGAAACAACATCGGAAGTTATTCAGTCACTATACTGTTCGATCGACTTCTCATATTATGTTTGAACAAATATTCGTCTGGGTTTCCATAGAAAAAGGAACATGAGAGGAATCTGTTGTTCGTTTTAGTCCACATATTCCATTACAATAAAAATGCCGCAGTTGCGCCTCTATCGCAATTATACACACCATGTTTTACTGTCAATTACCATTCATATCATGAGAGAAGCATGTTAGATTAACGTCTTGTCTCCCTTTATTCAACAATGTGATTATATCTATACATAAATATTCAGTTTTTGATAAAACTATTCTTCACTGAGCATATAGCTCACATGGCGAACATACATACAAATCGAATTGAACCCTGAGAACTAGGGGTAAGTGTAAACATCCAGCATCTGGACACCTTAGCATCTAAGTCAACATTAAACGAAAAGTGATCAATAGGTATTGACCAATTGCAAAGGTTCCGATTGGGTGCTTGTTACGTACTGTGGTGCTGATCATGTGCTAAGGCGCTGACTTGTTTACTAGGGTGGCTTTTGTCTGCACTTACCATCTTAGCTGACAACCTCCAAGACAGGATTATTCATTAGTAAGTCCAAACAAGAGGGTGACTGTCAAAAGTAAAAAAATATAGAAAACATATCTGAATAGAGAAATACTTCGAAGAAATCTAGTTGATCGGAAAACATCTATTGAGAAATATGACTGATCGAGGAAAAATCTAGAAAAGCATCGTTCAGTTATAAGGAAAATATAGTATAATGTTAATGAATTAGAACAACTCTCCGAAAAAATCTTATTGACTGAATAACTTCAAGAAAAAGTGATTCCTACAAAACAGAGATCAGGGAGAAACTAGTTTAAGAGAAACACTTTAAACAAAAACTTAATAGACTGAAAAAACTGTATAGAAATTACTGATTGGCTATTTAAAAAGAAGGCAAACGAAATGATTGATGAACAAAACTCCTGCATAAAAGATGTAAGCCTTCTCCACAAATCCGATCTAAGTACAAAAACATTGAAATCTGGGTTAAGTTTCTAACATATATTAGAACAGCCGTGGAGACATTGTGATAAAACTTTCACGAGGGAAGCTGCGCAAGTGTGAAGCGCCGTTTCGAAACGAAGGTATACCAGATGGTAGAGCTCAATGAGATTAGCAAAAGTCTAAAAGGATTCATGCCCATGCCTGGTGCTTCTTGAGTTCTGGCCGTTTTACTGGGTTCTTCACCTCAGGCAATGCACATATAAAGCAACCAAAACTACGGAAACTTGAGCTGCAGTTTTGACTACAGATAGCCCTCATGGACATTAGAATTTCCTAAAAATTTCAGTCCGAAAGAATGTTTTCTTCGTGAGATATTGGATATTAAAGGCACCCGATTTTCTAACCTTTGCTTGTGCCACATAATCGCTTTTCAGATATTCAATATCTCACGAAGAAAACATTCTTTCGGACTGAAATTTTTAGGAAATTCTAATGTCCATGAGAGCTATCTGTAGTCAAAATTGCAGCTCAAGTTTCCGTAGTTTTGGTTGCTTTATATGTGCATTGCCTGAGGTGAAGAACCCAGTAAAACGGCCAGAACTCAAGAAGCACCAGGCATGGGCATGAATCCTTTTAGACTTTTGCTAATCTCATTGAGCTCTACCATCTGGTATACCTTCGTTTCGAAACGGCGCTTCACACTTGCGCAGCTTCCCTCATCAGTCCTATACCATAATAATTGAGTGAGATATACATAAAATAAGATTAAAAAATAGCTCATTTGCACACTAGATTTTCTCTGTTTACGCTCATTCTGTAGGTTTTCTTCGTTGGGAAGAGCATGTCTGAATGCAGTGCCGATGAAAATTCTAGTTTTCAAATTCTTACTTTCTAAAGAAAAAACGAAATGACAAATTTTGCAACTCGAAAGCTTGGCAAAAAATAGCGTTTCAATTTTAAAATTGATTTTCAATATGGTAATAGCAGAGCTCTGTGCAAAAAACGGACTCTCATAAGCACTACAGCTTCACACTTCCTTTTAAAGAAAAAACTTTTAATATATCGGATAAGTCTGTACAAAGACTTTTGAAAAACGCATACTAAAAATTCCAAACTGAGTAAAACGAAAAGATTTGTTTTTCAAAATTTGGCTTATTGTTGGAGTAAGGCGATGGCAGAAATCTTGAAAAAGTTGGTGTGGGTGTGGGTGTGGGTGTGGGTGTGTGTGTGGGTGTGGGTGTGGGTGTGGTGTGGTGTGGGGTGGCTGTGGTGGGGGTGTGGGTGTGGTTGTCGTGTGGGGTGGTTGTGGTTTGGGTGTGGGTATGGGTGTGGGTGTGGGTGTGGGTGTGGGTGTGGGT
>CAJNOI010001064.1:0-19907 GCA_905250115.1 Adineta steineri | reverse complement strand
TATATGTACTCCGATCAGCAGTACTTTTACAACTTTCTCAAATCTACCCTATTTTATCCATCGTGAAACAAGCAATATCCTTCACAGTTAAAATAAAAAACGCATCTCTCTACAGCCAGCCCATTTCCCTCTATACAAAAAGCATTCAAACATATTTCTATTTACCACTGTAAAAAATCGCCACTATTCCATGCATACAATCACAATATCATTACATTAACTTTAACATATCCCTCGTCATACATCATCCTGCACTACAACAAAGCACTATTTCAAACACTAAAAAAATAAACCATGCGACCCTCCATTTCGAAACAACGCACAGAACGAAAAACTACTTATCTAATAACCATATTACTTTTTATTCAATTTATTCAATATCACATTGAGTCTTTAATTCTTTCTTCTTAGGCACACCATCTGTCCACCATTCATGAAAACCATGAACATCGTCTAACAACAGCAAAATCCATAACACAATCAAACCAATCCTCACCAATGACATGAACCAAAACAAACCACAGAAATCTTAAAATCGAATTGGCGCCGACCGTCCCCTGTTTCTCAAATATATTAATCAACCTATTTATTTTTACGCATTGGCGCTCTTTTTCAATGACCGAAATCATTCTTTTTTTATCAGTAGTCGCTAAACTACTTTCGCAAATGAACATTTTTGCCATTTGCGACGCTACAACTGTGTTGTATTACGTGCAGTTGTTGGGATCTATTCCGATGAATAGTTAATTTTTTTTATAAGCACCGGCGCTGCTAATGAATGATGGTACTCATTCTATGGTCTGTTTTGGAGTAGCCGCATAAGTATTTTGAAAAATGAACATTTTTGCCATTTGGTCGGTACTACTGCATTGTGGTTGAGGCAGTTCTTGGGTAATATATTAATGAACGCTTTTTCGTTTTAGGCATTGTACCTGTTTAGGATTGATTGGAATTATTCTTCTGCCTTTTGTGGATGTGTGTACGGTGGTAGATGGCCGGCGGTATTTATGGCTCCCCTGATAAGTTCCTTTGCAAGCGCGATGGTTGTTCGTAAGTAAAGTGTAGATGGTTTTATGTACGTTTGTTGGTGTTGTAAATTTGTATTATTGATACGTATATTGGATTAGTGCGTCAGGTGTGATGTTGGATTGAATGTTTGTTTCATCTGGAAAGATTGTGATTGAATAGTGAAGTATTGTTACGGTTTTCTGCGCGTGATGGGAATATCAGTAGTTGTATGGTCACGTGGGCGAAGTTAGTTTTTGTGTTATATATGTATTTGTCAATGGTAAGGTTTTTTCTTTTTAGGTGTTGTTTTTCTTGTTTTATGTTAGAAAATATTGTTGTTGTTTGTAGTGTTTTGGACATTGGTTAAAATATAAGTATTTAAGAGAAGTACAGTGGTTACCAATGTAGTAGTGCGATAGTGTTTTGGTTTGGTAGTCTGTAATGTGCTTTGAAGTGAATGTGGTATTCAAAGGTGGTGTGTGTATATCTTGGTTTTATAGACGAGTTCCTTATCACCTGTATGTTACGGAGTATGTCACGATTGAGCGTATTGGCTGTTTTGCGACGCACTTGCGCTTGGGGCATCGTAGTTGTCGGAGCCAGTATTGTGTGAATAGTGCTACGCTAAGTGCGATGTATTTCAGAGTATATCTGTGCCACAGTTATCGCAGTCTGAGTTACATTAATCAGACTACGCTATTGTCACGCAGCGACGGCATTCGTCTAACATAGACCGTGGATGTTTTCGAATCATTACAGTTATTATCGTTAATGGGGTATAAAAGGGTATTTAACAGATTTTCAATCTCATTTCTTCAATCTTCAGCTGCCGGATCACTTAATATTTTCACTGGCAGTTTGGAAAAGCAAGCCATCTTGAGGGTGTGGGTGTGGATATGAGTGGGGTGGGGTTGTCAATGTTGGTGTTAATTTGGGTGTTGATGTATGCCGGATGTGAATGTCGGTATCGGTCTGGATGTTGCTATGTATGTGATATAAATATGACACGTGTACCCACACCATAGATGGTGTCAATATATGATTACACGATAATGCAATTATTTCGTGGAAATTGCGCACATGTACGACTTTTTATCGCAGTTCAGCTGCAACTACGTTGTATTTTGATCGTAATAGAAAACATAGGGTGGCAAGCAGGGCCTACCATATAATGGAGGCTGCTGGGAACTAGCCTCCAACACTTCTCTCGGATAAATCTAGGAAAACTTTTGGCGGGCTCGCCAGAGATGTTCTACTGCGTTTCAATTTTTGATGAATCTAGCTGATAATACAGAATTTCTATTCATTCAAGTATTTAATGTAAGCTGTATGTGAAATCTGGTAGACAACGCGAAATGTAGACTGTCTGTGGAATCTGCAGACAGAGCAGAATTTCTGTCGAATTCAGTGTATATCGTAGAATGTCTGCCGAATTTAGTGAATATAATGTCTATTGACTCATCCAAACGGTGCAGTGAACGTATCGGCATCAAAGTCATTTTCCCTTATCTTTATTCAAGTAGATACTAGTGGCGTAACCAGGGGGTGCCAGATGGGGCTTAGCCCCATCACCCGGATATTTTAGTTACTGAACTTGTCAATCAAAAAATCCAAAAGACTACTCATGTAACAAAAAACTACAAAAAATCTGATTAAATATCACATTTTCTGATTAAACCGTGACATATAACAGTTTTTAACAGATTCCTCCAGTGAAAATTGATTTTCATCGATTAAATTCTTAGAAAAATAGATTTTCAAAAACTTCTGTTATGAAATCGGTTTAAATAGACTTCCATAATAGAGTGGTTTTCATTGATTAAACCATTAAAAATAATATATTTTAATTGGTGAATTCTCAGGAGCCAATATATTTCAACAGTTTTTCCTAACAAAAAAAAATCAGTTTTAATCATAATGAAGAAAAACGTGTTTTTCTCTAATTTCCGACTATCGGCCACACTTCTCGACCTTGTTTTCAGAATCCTTGCATCGACAAATAGTAAGTACAATGGTAGAGTAACCTGTGATACTCTTATCATATTTCCAGGTACGATATAGCTAGTAGCCTATCCAGGATTTGACTGGTGGTATGGCAATGCCTTTTGAAATTTTTAAAACCTACCGTATCACTTGATAATTTTCTGATGATTCAAAATCAGTCTCTAATCTGTCAGAGTTTCAGAAAAAGATTAATTTAACGTGAAACACAGGGGCGTACTGAGTGAGGGGGACGTGTTGGGCGCTACGCCCCTTGTTGTAGGAAATTTTAGTTTTTTTTGGTTTATAAAATCAAAAAAAGGGTTTTTTACACGTTTTGTAGAGTTAGATTTAAGCAAAATAGGGTATTGGGTCTCCTTCTCAGAGATGGAACCGGTCCGGTTTTTTGACGACCGGTACCGGTACCGGTCTAAAACTTTTAGACCGGACCGGACCGGCCGGTGTACCGGTTTGACCGGTAGAACGGTCAAAATCAGTAGTGTAAAAGTCGTCAAATCGATTCGATTTGAGCGAATGTTATGCTAGATTTAACTGCTAATAACGTTCATATTTGATCCCCCCAGGAGAGGGTACAGATAAATTTTCGGTAAACAAATTATTTTTCGGGAAAAAAAAGTTTTTATTAGAAAACAGGGGAGTAAGAAACCGGTAGACCGGCAAGAAACCGGTATATACCGGTAGAGTTACCGGTCTAAAGTTCGGACCGGTACCGGGCCGGACCGGACCGGCCGGTTGCCGGTACCGGTTCCATCTCTGCTCCTTCTTTTAAAACGTGAAATGTTGAAAGTTTACGCCCCTGGCTATTGACTTGTTCAGTTGTTTATACTATTCTTCAGATATCACTCATCAGAAATATAGTCTTATATAACTTCATCGATAATATAATAAAAAAATAAAATACCTAGTAAGAAATGTTTCTCGGTGACCTGGCAAAAAATTCCGGTGGCCTGACCATGGATACGCCACTAGATATAACTCGATATTCATTAAATTATGCAAGAATATTGATGACTCTGATTAAAATTGATTATTTTGGAAAAATTCATGAAAATCAATTTCTATTGATTTTTTTGTCGATGAAAAATCGGATGTAAATTGTGCCATCTAAATCGATTTTTCAATGATGAAAAATCGATAAAAATCAGATTTTTTACGTTTTTTTACATGGGATAGACAGCGCTGGGGCTGAGCCCTATCATCCTTAAATTTCTGGTTACGCCACTAGTAGATACACAGAACAGAACAAATTTAACTGAATTTCAGAATAAGTGTGTGACTGCAATCAAATTTTTGTTTAATTGATAGAACAGGCGGCTATTAGGCATACACCAGTTCCAGTAGACTAGTCACCCAGTTTGAGTGGGTAATAAACCATCTGATGTTTCATTCATTATTGGATCAATATTATTCTCTTTGAGAATATGTGATGAATAATCGAATTTCGGTTTCTTCAAAAATTTTCAACCCTGATGTATCCTTCAAGGATCGAAAAACAATCAATTTACCTAGAACAACAGTTTGATCGCTTAATTATCTTCAATTTTACTTAAAAATAATATTTTATAAGTTTGGAACTTAATATGCAATAGCAGAGTTATTTTTTTTTCTAAATTGATTTGTCATACACATGATCCAGTCTGACTGGTATACAACCTGCTAGTCAAGACTGGAACTGGTGCATGCCTAGCGGCTACAGAAATTGGCCGATTATATACATTTTCATGCAAATACATTTTTTATCGTAAATTTTTATTCTTTGATATGACACAATAAATATATAGATTTATTTTGCTATTGTTATCAAATACTTATCGATATTCGATCAATCATAGGATTTGACTGTAACAAGCGCTTTAAAAAAAGAGATCTAAAGTCAAAAACTGAGGCAAGTGTTCGCGTGCGGATATCCATAGAACTTTAAGCTCATTTGCATATGAAAAGTTTTAATGGAAATGGCTATCTGCGAAAATTTGTAAACAGTGTTTGTCAAAAACAAATTAACCGCCATCACTCTTAAAAACAATCGTCAGCCCTGGTAAGAATTTGTCTGTCTTAAAACGGTGTCAAGTAGGTAGAATGATTTTATCTTTACATGATATACTCTTTGTTTATAGTGAGGTAGAGATAATGTGTGTTTTTCTTTTCGTAAAGGTCTTTGCGTTATGGTGAATTCTTGGGACCACCTACGCGAATATGGTTGATATGGGCTATAATGTTGGGACATTGTGTGAAAGCTAATTAGTAGATATATGAAATCTATGTAGTATAGGAACACGTGCACAGTAGTTATGTTAAGGTTTGTTTTGTGGGTATGATCGGAAAGAGTGGTTTCTGTGTTTTGTGTTATATATGGCTATAAATAAGTTTGGCTGGGTATGTAACTAAAAGGAAACAAGGTATTGGGTAAATTTTTGGTAGGCAAAAGAAGAAAGTTGAGTGTCGCACGAATAGAAATGTGGATAATTGAAATATGATTAGATCAAGTAAGGATAGAAAATGAGAATGTCAAAGGTTAGCCAACATAGTAATTAGTCAAACGGAGGTTCATTGATCGATATAGGCATGCACCGAATCCAATTCTAGAATTCGGTTTGACCGGATTTGACTGGAACTGATTTAAATCGGGTTCATTTTTATTTTAAAGTCAGGTTTGGATTTTCTTGAATTCAATTTTAACACAAGTTATCAACGGATCTGAATGTATTAAATCTTACATTTTTTACATTGATTGTACGGTTTCTGTATAAAAACTGGTCAAATACAGCCAAATCATCATGGCAACTATATGCAGTTTTGTTCACTCTTTTCTATGCTGATATCACATATTGTCTAATATTTAAAACAAGTTAAGATTTGACAATCAAATCCAAATCCAATTCCTGTCAAATCCGATCAAATCTAAATCTAAATCTAGCCAAATCCAAATCCGACTTAAATCAACTCCGGTCAAATTCAAGAATCGGATATGACTGAAATTGGATTTAGTGCATGTCTACATGCATAGCATATCTATTTTAAATGTATAGCATAGATCGTTACCAGCAGCTGTTATTCACGGCTGCTAATATTCGGAAGTAATTGTGAATTGTTCTTTCACAGCGTTTGTAGGCGTGCCTGTAAATTTTTACATAGGCCTGGGTATGATTATGGCTGTGAGGAAAGATTTGGATGCGAATGCACATAAGGAGTCGATATCTACATCCACACCCACAACGTGGTACACTGAAAACAAAAAAGGGTTTATACGAAACTAAAAAATGGTTTCGATGTTTGTAACGAATTCGAAACCCTATTTTGGTTTCGAATGATCGAGGTTTTGTACCATACTATGGTCAAACTCACACGAAAAATGGTTTCGTGGTCAAGGTTTCGTACAAGCCTATTTTTCAAGAGTGAATAAAAAGGTTTCGTAACGGGGGTTTCGCATGAATCTATTATCTGCATTTCAATAAAAGGGTTTCCTAATCAACACTTATTGCAATTCAGTCTCTAGTTTCGAAAAATGCACTATTCAAGACTGTTTTCTATTCTGAAGCAGTTCTGATACCAAACTACTGTTTGGTTCTGAAGATTTAAGAAATCTTCTTGTGAACTCAGTATAAGATTAGGGGTAGGACAGTTCCATATCAGTTCCGTTCTTAGGAACTGTATTAACAGTTCTTTTCAGAGAACTGTTGTGAAAACTATTTTTTTGGAAATAAAAACAAATTTGAAACAAAACAGTTCTTTTAAAAGAACTGTTGAAACCGACCAGTTCCTCTGAAAGAACTGTTGATACAGTTCAGTTCCTTTCAAAGAACTGTTTGGTACAGTTTAGTTCTATTCAAAGAACTGTTAATACAGTTCAGTTCTATTCAAAGAACTGTTGGTTCAGTTCAGTTCCTTTCAGAAGAACTGAACTGGTAGTTCTTTTGACCAGTTCATCCGAACTTGGAACTATGAACTGTCCTACCCCTATATAAGATATTCTTTTCTGTTATTTTAAGTAAGCATTGCTTACTAAGCAATATAATTTATTAGCTTGCTCATATGATTCTACAGTGCAACAGTAAAACATATACTCCTCCCAGGCTTTTCTCTGGATAGAAGAAGACCATTTGAATTATTCCCAGTGGTCAAGTTGAGATTGTGCTCATTTAAATGAAAGAAAATAGAATTAGTTCATATTAAAGCGATTTAATATTCATAAATCCATTCTTCAGATCAATCTAAATGTAAAAGAAGAGAGTTAATTTATATTAACATAATAATTGATCAATAAAATTATTCTTTCGACCGTTCTAAACATGAAAAAACAATAAAATTATTTAAAATATCAGCTTATCTATAAAACTATTCTTCGGATCAATCTAAATATAAACAAAAAAATGAATTGAATTTGAAATAAATAACTATCTTTAACTCTGTTCTTTTGTTCATCCTAAACATAAATAAATGCGGAAACCTCGGATTTACATCTGAGTGTTATGTGTACTCAAAAAAAAAATGTAACAAAATCATAGGGAAATATCAGTATTTTTGCAATAACTCGGGAATGGCCCAGCCAATTAGGCCCATCTTTGAACTCTACCGAGAGCTACATAAGATTAAACTGTGCACAAAATTTCAGCTCAATCGGACTATTCTTTCAAACGTTATCGTGCATATGGCCGGCCGGACGACCACACTGACTGATTCTAGAAGTGTACTCACTTTTTTGAGTACACAAAAAGCAATTCAATTAATGTTTAAATAATCACTTACATATAAAATTATTGTTTGGGTAAGCCTAAATGCAGAAGATGATACGTAATTTATATTAAAACAGTTACTTACCTATAAAATATATTCTTTTGAGCAATCTAAATATAAACGTATTGAAAGGTTTCAGAATAATACATACTGTTGAATTTCCTGTTGATTTAAAAATTGGATGTACAAAGTCTTTTTGAGCTGTTTTGAAAAGCTTCGAAATACGTATACAATATTTTGCTTTTCTTTATGATAGTTTTCTGAATTTTTTCGAGAGACTGACGAAGTTTAATCAGATCGATTTTTTTTCGAGAAGAAAATGTAAATGGATGATAAAAGTAAAATGCCCGAATATTATTAAATACAAAGGAGAAGATATTTACTGGAACAGCTGCTACTTATGTTTGATAAACGTAATATAGATATAATTAGTTAACGAAAAGTTTGCGTACTCATATAAATAGAAAATTGAATAGAAATATTTTTTAGTTAATTTGTCTTTTAACTCGCGTACATTTTACACGTAATGCTATCGGTTCTTCGGAACCAGCAGGACGTTGTTTTGCTCGGCAATTTTTTTTATTTGAGATAGTTAAAGATTAATCAGTTGATGTTGATGATACTTGCTATTTGCTATTTACCTCATATAATGTGTTGTCGTTCGAAGATGGTGAAGATACTGTTTGTCTTTGTTGTTCCTCTGTTGGTAAAATGTGAATAACAAGTGGAGAAGCAATTAGTGATAATGAAGAAGAAGAATCTGACGATTCCGATGAATACTCATTGATCCGATCCTTACCACCAATATATATAACCCCCCCCCCCCATAATAAAAGACCCCCTGGTCTTCTATTATGTTTCGCACATCGCGCTTTTTTTTGTGGAAAAATCCCCCTACAGGAGTAGGGCGATTTTTTCGATTTTTGCTCCAAAGGGGTCTTCTATTATGGGGGGATCTTTTAATACGAGAGGGTCTTTTATTATGGGGGGGGGAGGGTTTATAGCTGTTATTTGATTTTGAATATTACCTAATAATACAATGTAAATAATTCAGTTTATTTCTTATACAATGAAAGCAGACATGTTGTACTTTTGACATATTCTTCTTGTTCTTTACTATCTGATAAATCATCAGTTTGACTATCTTCGAATTCTGTCAGATTTTCGACTCTAGCTGTAAGAGTTTTAGAATTTGTTGATTTCGTTGTTATCATATGACCACCTTCTTTATCTTCTTTTTTATCAGTAATAAAATTTCATTGATTCAGTAAAATGCATAGTGGTTTTGTTAATGCTCCAGATTGTTTTAATAGAATACCATATAACAATTGAATAATTCGATTGTGTATACCAAATTGTAATTCAAATATAACATATAATGAAATAATAACACATAAAGCTTGATCAATTGATGATGTTTTACTAATAACTTCGTAATCTAAAAAAACAATAAACTGATCTGTTGTTATTTGTATAGCTGGTCGTGGCAATAATGGTTCCTTAACGATAAAGAAAAAAATGTGGTCTTTTCTTTTTATAAAAAAAGAATCAATAGACATAATTGACCAGTTAGTTATGTGATGATTGTGGGGAATGCGAATTTTGCAGTACAAACTTTAAGGGATAGGCCAATAGTCCAGTATCGTTACGGCAAAAATCCAAGAAAAACACAACTTTTGGCAATTGCCGAAACTCTTAATTAACGCAAAAATTATTATTCAAAAATACTCCGTAAACCGTATTTTTGGCAATATCAAGATATGACCCGCTTGAAGAAAGCAATGTGAATTGCAAGTGGTCTGCATTGCAAGCACTTTTCTTTGCAAGGTGCTCAGCCGGGTACGGACGTGAGTGTCTCTCCTTCATGCATGTCTACACCCATACCCACACCCACACCCATCATTATAAGAATTCTTCATCAATTAATTCTCGGTCGAACACCTGGCAAAGCAGGATACTTGCATTGCAGGCCGCTTCGAATGCTATCAAGTAATTTAGGCAACATAGATTTCAGGTTTTCTTCTATATCGACATTACACACATATCGAGTCTCGCTGAAAATCTTCAAAAAGAATTTAATAAACAAATTATAGAGAGTGAGAAAAGATAATGATGAGCATACCAATGAAGTATACCAATAACCTGGATATTCTTCAAGAACTTCGTTTATTGTATGATTTCTGATAAAATTTCTTCTTTGAACTAATGTTTTTTTCCATGAACTTCTAACTAATTCTAGATCAACGTTCCGGTCTATCAATTCGTTCTTTATAATCTGCATGCTTTTGTTTAAATCTTCTGTATCATCATGAATATCTATTGTATTCCAAAATTGAACCGGAGACTATAGTAAAAAAAATAAAAAAATAATTTTATTCCATGACTATTTTTTAAATGACATTTGTTGAGTACTTACCATTTGACGAGGTGCAATGACATTCTCACTTCGTTTGATTGGACGACCAGCACTATTTCCATACTTCGCTTTCATCTTCTGTACTCTGTAAAAAAATAGGTGTCATAGTGAACCATAAAAGATTTTAGCGAAGAGCTAGAACCCTTTATGGTTCTAGATTTCGATACCATTTTCAGAACCTTTTTTTAAGTTCTAGAAAAAACTCTAAAACCTTTTTTGGTTCCATATATCTTGGCTAAAACCATTTTAAGTTCTAAATTTCTTTACTAAAACCTAAAAAGATTCTGAAAATGGTACCGAAATCTAGAACCATAAAGGGTTCAAGATGATAATTTGTTTTTACAGAGTACTTGTACAGATATTTCTTGAAGCGGACGACGTTCTCTCCTAAACTTGGTTTTAAGACTTTCAATCCAATCATTCTATAAGAAAAGATATGCTTCTATGTTAACAGAATATTAGCAACAGATTCTTGAATATTTTATTTTGTAGTAAGTCATGTGACCAATCAATAAAATTTATAAAATGAAATAGTTTTCATCAACTAAACTTTTATACAATGAGATAAATTTTATGAATTGAACTTTTATAATATAGAAGAAATATTTATATACTAAAGAAATAGCTTTATGTATTAAACAATCGTTATTATGTATTCATCCAAATAAAATCTAATAGAATTGCATAACTAATATAAAGTAAAATAAGATTTATATTGATAATAAAAGAAATACCTTTATATATTACAAAAGTGTTATTATATATTAAGTCAAATAAAATCTAATAGAACTGCATAACTAATATAAAATAAGAAAAGTATTTATATACAAAAGATGTACCTTTATATAATGAACAATTGTTACGATAAATCCAGCAAGTGTTTGTTAGGTCTCATATTAGAGCCATGAAAGGGACATCAGCGGAAAGAAAATGAAAGAAAGAAAAAATGGAGAAAAAGTGACCTTCGTGGGATTCGAACCCACACCTCCTGCTATCCGGGCAGTTATCCTAAGCCAATTAGACTAGAGGGACCAACTTAATCTCTAGATTAGCGTCGAGTGAATCACTCAGACGCTAACAGTGTTTTATCCGAATTGTTATAATATGAGTAGAGTAATATTCAAGATGAAATTTTAAGCGTTTTGTAAAATCTAAATCAAAGGCAACCTAATCAGAACATATAATTTCATGTGTAGCAATGCTTAAAAAAGGCAGCTCGAAAAAGCAATAACAAACAGCACGGTGCTTGAACAATTTGCAAGTTCTTAATAAAGATTGTGACAATCGTTACCAAAAATAATAATCAACAGTGAGTGCAATAAAAAAGATTATTAAATTCAGTTGAGAATTTAACTAATAATATTCGGTGAATACAGACTGGCTATAACTAACCGATATTATCCAGTTATATCATTGGCTTTCGTTCAAACAAATCATTCATGACGTCAAAAGAAGTCGCTAATATTAGGTACGCCATAAATGAGTTACCAGTACAACCAGCAATTTCAAGGTTCTTTTTAACACGAAATCTGTAACAGTTTTATACGAAACCCTGAAGAATTAATAAACCTAAAACGATATTATAAAAAAACCTTTTTAATGTTTCAAACTTATAACGATTGTCACACGAAACCATGCAGCTTGCGAAACCTCGTACATATTTCGTATAAGCATGCGGTAACTTTTAGAATAAAATAAACTTCTACGAAATCTTAAAGGTTTCGATGGACACCATTTTTTTCAATTTATTCGCTATGGATATGTATCTATCGAAGTAGCATAATACCAGCCACTGTATCACACTTTTATTAGCATTCCTTTCATCGAAACTAGTGTTTCAAACATTGGAAAAGCCGTCTTTTTACAAGAGTACTTACGTCCCTGAACGATTATTAACGGCAAGCAGACCTAGTAATTAGATTATTTTAACACATGAGATTTACTCAATAGTGAATGTTTGAAATAGATTTTGCTTAGATGAGCATTCAATCACCGATGGTCTTACAAATTCTAATAAAGACTTGCGTATTTATGTGAGAATATATGTTAACATTCGCGTGATTGTTGCTTAAAGTATGATTACTTAGTTTATTGAATCTACCCTAATCTCATCGAACTTTGTAATACTATTTAATTAGTTGGTGCTATTAGTTTGGTTGAGATGTCGACAGATTCGATAGCCGTTTGATTTTTATATCAAAGGAAAAGGAACAATTTTATTCGTTGCCTTAAGCCTATCAAATTTGATAGTAAATGAATATTTTACAATTCATTTATAGTCGTACCTAGATATGTAAACAGAGCGACTTAATAGTTGTGGCCACCACCGATAGTTGAAAGAGGTTAGCGATCTCTCTTCAGCTACCACGATTATCATGAATAATCCTTGAAAATTTCTATTGTCTCTTTCGGTACAAAGATAAATATCAGATTTTTGCTAATCTTCGACATTCAAAACTACTTTTTATGACTGCTTCTAATCTAGTTCCTTATTGAAGCATTCTGTCTTATCATTTAAGGCCACCCTCCGGAATGATTTCCAACTTATGATGGCCCTGTTCGGCTGATATTTTCAGCGATGAGTTATCCTTGTGAGATACGTTTCTTGTAAAAATTTCAGTGTTATTGGTCTCATCAGGCCGGAATCTCACCTGATTCATAGGTCAGTTTTAGGCTTCAGGATTGTCGAAATAACTTCACCCCATAACGAGGTATAGAGCTTGAGCTGAATTTAATTTGACGCTCATGCCAGTGCGCATCATTGTATCTATCAAAGTTTTAAATTGTGTAATATTGATTTTTTATAACTATTTTAGTAGACATGTCTTAAAGTAAACATGAAAAGTGGTGATCCAATGACAGTAAATTGGACTTTTCTCAGCTCAGGGTTCAATTTTTGAAAAAATGGTAGAAAAAAAGTTTCTTTTCGTTGAGACCTGTAAAAAATATTGGTTATAGCTCTAACTGGGAAGGAGTTATTCCAATTGTTTTTGATTAAAAACTCCATTTCGAGAAAAACACAAAAAACGTTTTAAAAGTAGGTTTTGTGGAACTTTAGTATCTTGAGGGTGTGTGTGTGTGGATGCGACTGTGGGTGTTGATATCAGTAAGGATAACTGGCTCACTTATACTAGGATTTAGACTCTATCACACACCCGCACCCACACCCTCAAGATTTACATTGTGGATATGAAGAAGTTCACCAAAATGAATTTATAACAGAAAAATCCATCCGTTCATACGTCGTCAAAGAAGAAGTAAAGAATACATGCTCAACTACCTCTCAATCACCATATATTTTCAATTCATCCCTTCTCGATACAACTTTACCGAGCCAGTATAACTATGTAAAACACGTTTTGACTGTAGTCGCTCTTTTTATATCGCACTGTTGTTTACTCGTCGAGGAACCATTGAGACTTATATGCGTATTATTAAGATGTCCTATTTTCGTTATGTACGATAACGCTACGCAAAAGATAACTACATCATACAATAATGTCATGAACATTGGTAACACGATCATGTAAGGCCGCGAATAGTGGATGTATAATAACAGCATAAAATAGCAAAATAGAAGCAACAACAGCAGCACCAATAATACCGAAATATAAATAAACAATAAGACGCAAAAGAATATCATTAAAACAAAAAGCAGCCAGCAGAACAGCGGCAAGAGCTACCGCTATACCAATACTGGCACGTATAGGCATGACCTAAATCCAAAACGTGTAGATTTAACGAGTTTGAGTTTACGTATTGAGCTTGGATTTGAATTTTGATTAGAGATTTTTATTTATTTTTCATATAGAATTGACGTATAGGAGTAACAATTTGAAATTCCACCGTTCTCGAAAACTGTGGTGCATACACCTATGGTAGAGTCGAAAACTGTGACGGGTACATTGATGTTATTCTGTTCGTTCTCTCTATACAGAATTTCACATATATCTATGAAATTGAAGTCTGGTGTCAGATTATTATAACATCTAAATGAATCTTAAAGACTTATCATTCACTTTTCTTTTAAACTTATTGAAGCAGATTACGAGGCATTTATTAATAATAAATAGATATTCATGTAATCAAAACATTTTAGTAAGTCTTTTCCTTTTTTATGACTGTCGTTCACTGTGATTTACATTTGAACTCTGGAGCAATTATATTAGTAACTTTTGAGTTTTAGTTACTGATACTAAGCTTCAGCAAAAGAAGTTGTTAGCGTAAACCTCTACGAGATTAAAAGGTGAAACATAAAATACTCACTGTAATGCTTATTAAACCTAATAAGTAAAGTCGATGTTTTTGGTGGTAGAATGTAATGAAAACTGCGATCAATTTCGCAAAGAAAGAATCACAACTCAGATCAATGCGATTATGTCGAGCGTTTAAGGTCTGGATAGTCTTTCGTCATACCATGGGTTATCTTGTGATATTTGTGGAATCTGTAATGCTAGTTTAACGATACAGATTAGCTATTACAAATTACTTAATGTTCAATAATTAACTCTAACAGTTTATTTTGGCATAGTTCATTACTATTTATTAATCAATATTACATAAGCAATCCTTTTCACAATGCAAAATGAAATATTAGTCAAGTTTGTTTCTCTCTTTCTCATATACTGTGCAGTAGAAGCCAGATAAAAGAAGTGTAGTTTCGATCTTTTTTTCGTTTGTATTTTTTTCATAGCGTTATCTTTCACTTTTTTCCCTCCAGTTACAGAAATAAATAAAATTTTGGGATCATTCATTTTAAAGCATGAATCACTTGTATCTTTTGTTCCTTTCTTTTCTATGGTCGTACGGATGGTTTGTACAACACCTAAGTCGAGACAAACGGGACGAAAATACGTTCGGACCTTGTTTTCGTCTGGTTCGTCTCGATATGAGGCAATGCTACAGTTTTGTAAAACTAAGATTGAATCTTTATTCCTTGGTATGCCATTTGCGGAGCTGAAGTCTGGCCAATGACAACAATTAACAAACTACTTGAAGCGCATACTAGTTGATCACAAGCTTGTAGAGAAGGAATGAACTGCACTGAATATCTGAACACTCTGTATTGATTGTTATGAGAGAACTAGGTGGCAAGAATCGAAAGATGCGTTTCATGCAACAACAAAGAGAATGAAAGCTTTCTGTCCTGATTATAATACATTGTTTCTCTCAATTACTTTACCAAGAAGCGCTATGCCATACAATAAAAAATTCGAAAGGATAGTAAGGCACAGCAAATTACACATGATGTGTAACTTACTACCCAAGAACAAAGGAAAAACGTTTTTTTTCTCTATGAAACTTCTTGTTAGAACACAGTGGGGCTCACTGTTGGATTTCATTATCGTAAGTGTATTATCTTTAAGTGAAACTCTCATTATCAGTGTCAGAACTATGTTAGAAACTCTAATCCTCTCGCTCCTTCTATAATCAGTTTTTGTAAAGATAATCATGACCATTTAGTTATTGAATAGACAATGAATATCTCATTATTAATCACAGCAACGAGCCATCGGTACGCCTTACTCAATAGAATCTGTTTTAAGTTCCAAAGCTTTTACTTAAAAACAATTTGAAAAACGGTAGAGAGGATTGAAATAAAAGAATATCAGATAAAATTACTATGAAGACTAGTTTTGATGGATCACGCACTTTTATTTCTTACCGACCTACTTTTAGATTGCTGTGACGATGGCACTTAAAAACCTTGAAAATTTTCTTAGTTTTTGGCAGTGATTTAAAATTGATCAGCTTCATTAATGCGCCCAGAGTGAAGCACATATAGATCTCAGAAACCAAATACATTACTTTTTTTTTACAACGCCACAAAACGTCATCATCAATCGGCACGAAACAACGGAAGATTGCAATTAGATATTGGGTATATTAATGAATAACAAATGTTCATAGAAACAAAAACCATGGTGGATAGTATAAGAAGCGAGGACACAACGCTTCCAGAGATGAGTTTCTACGAGGAAATTGTTCATCGTGCACTACTATACCTCCAGCTAAAGTTGCAGCCCACCAACTAAATGTCCCAGAACTGGCAATCATATCTGTACATAGAGAGAGTATAGCAAGATCTACTTCACGCGTGAAGGTGTCAGGAGTGACAATAATTTGTTGCCTATTTCGGAAAATTTTTCGACAGTATGATTTCTCATCACTTGCAACAATAAATAGGACTCGGTTTTCGTAACGTTTTGTGAAATATGCGATTGCTTTATCGAAATATTCAATGGTTGACACAGTGCGACCGATTCTAGTTTCAAGATAACGTCGAAAATCTCCTCGTCGAATATGGATTCCAATCCATGTGACTGAAGATGTGGTCTTGATATGCTCCTTGACAGCTTCAAAGCTTGTGTTATTATTCGCACTTAGGGGCTTAGTTAACAATGAATTGATGAAAGGAAGAGCCATAGTCACTATAGTCTGTTTAAAAGAAAGTACAGCTCGAATTTCGTTCATGTATCGACTAAAATAGCCATAAGCTTGCCAATAGCCGTGCAATTCAAAGTACTGTATTGCTTCTGGTCTCATCAATCTAACGTCAAAATCGCATTCACTAAATCGCGAGACGATATGCTCTTCTCGTAATAACTGCACCTTTTCTTTACTAATTTCATTTGTTAAATTTAATTCAAACACTTCATTCAGTGTTTTTTTAAAACCATCACCGATGTATAATGAACAGCCATGGATTCTTGAGAGTCCATATGCACTAGCAAACATAAATAAGTAATTACCTAAGCGGCCATTGACATGTCGTACGAGTATAACACAATTTGGCAAAATCTTCATTGGTATAACTGTACTAGCATTATTTTCTTCAGATTTCGTTTTTTCAAAAGTATTGATATTTGCAAAAGAAGATAATTGATTTTTATTTGATTGACTTTTTAGTGACGAGAAACTTTGTACAAAACTGAAGATTAAGTTGCTATTAATAACACTCAATAATATAAGTGCACAAATAAGGAGCATCAAGCGATATTTGGGTATGAACATCAAGTCACGAAAACAGAAGTTTCATTACTGTAAACAATTAAGCATAAAACAGCTTTCCAAAATACTATAAAGGTTTCTAAACTTGTAGCGTTATCCTATAATATTAAGAATCCATGTAAATTAATTTAATCTCTATAAAAATGACTAGGCACATACAGCTTATGTATCGTGTGTTATGATATTACACACTGTTCATATAAGGATTTCAAACGAAGGTTCTATTATTTAATGAGCGATGACGCAGCTTTTGGACTGCATAATCGATCACTTTACTATTTTCTCATTTAGCAGCAGCACATAAATCAGCACCGTCGTCAACATTTTACTCGAATCGGACAGATATTTTCGTCTATAAATAGTGTCTCAGGTGATTACGACTCGTGAAACAACATCGGAAGTTATTCAGTCACTATACTGTTCGATCGACTTCTCATATTATGTTTGAACAAATATTCGTCTGGGTTTCCATAGAAAAAGGAACATGAGAGGAATCTGTTGTTCGTTTTAGTCCACATATTCCATTACAATAAAAATGCCGCAGTTGCGCCTCTATCGCAATTATACACACCATGTTTTACTGTCAATTACCATTCATATCATGAGAGAAGCATGTTAGATTAACGTCTTGTCTCCCTTTATTCAACAATGTGATTATATCTATACATAAATATTCAGTTTTTGATAAAACTATTCTTCACTGAGCATATAGCTCACATGGCGAACATACATACAAATCGAATTGAACCCTGAGAACTAGGGGTAAGTGTAAACATCCAGCATCTGGACACCTTAGCATCTAAGTCAACATTAAACGAAAAGTGATCAATAGGTATTGACCAATTGCAAAGGTTCCGATTGGGTGCTTGTTACGTACTGTGGTGCTGATCATGTGCTAAGGCGCTGACTTGTTTACTAGGGTGGCTTTTGTCTGCACTTACCATCTTAGCTGACAACCTCCAAGACAGGATTATTCATTAGTAAGTCCAAACAAGAGGGTGACTGTCAAAAGTAAAAAAATATAGAAAACATATCTGAATAGAGAAATACTTCGAAGAAATCTAGTTGATCGGAAAACATCTATTGAGAAATATGACTGATCGAGGAAAAATCTAGAAAAGCATCGTTCAGTTATAAGGAAAATATAGTATAATGTTAATGAATTAGAACAACTCTCCGAAAAAATCTTATTGACTGAATAACTTCAAGAAAAAGTGATTCCTACAAAACAGAGATCAGGGAGAAACTAGTTTAAGAGAAACACTTTAAACAAAAACTTAATAGACTGAAAAAACTGTATAGAAATTACTGATTGGCTATTTAAAAAGAAGGCAAACGAAATGATTGATGAACAAAACTCCTGCATAAAAGATGTAAGCCTTCTCCACAAATCCGATCTAAGTACAAAAACATTGAAATCTGGGTTAAGTTTCTAACATATATTAGAACAGCCGTGGAGACATTGTGATAAAACTTTCACGAGGGAAGCTGCGCAAGTGTGAAGCGCCGTTTCGAAACGAAGGTATACCAGATGGTAGAGCTCAATGAGATTAGCAAAAGTCTAAAAGGATTCATGCCCATGCCTGGTGCTTCTTGAGTTCTGGCCGTTTTACTGGGTTCTTCACCTCAGGCAATGCACATATAAAGCAACCAAAACTACGGAAACTTGAGCTGCAATTTTGACTACAGATAGCTCTCATGGACATTAGAATTTCCTAAAAATTTCAGTCCGAAAGAATGTTTTCTTCGTGAGATATTGAATATCTGAAAAGCGATTATGTGGCACAAGCAAAGGTTAGAAAATCGGGTGCCTTTAATATCCAATATCTCACGAAGAAAACATTCTTTCGGACTGAAATTTTTAGGAAATTCTAATGTCCATGAGGGCTATCTGTAGTCAAAACTGCAGCTCAAGTTTCCGTAGTTTTGGTTGCTTTATATGTGCATTGCCTGAGGTGAAGAACCCAGTAAAACGGCCAGAACTCAAGAAGCACCAGGCATGGGCATGAATCCTTTTAGACTTTTGCTAATCTCATTGAGCTCTACCATCTGGTATACCTTCGTTTCGAAACGGCGCTTCACACTTGCGCAGCTTCCCTCATCAGTCCTATACCATAATAATTGAGTGAGATATACATAAAATAAGATTAAAAAATAGCTCATTTGCACACTAGATTTTCTCTGTTTACGCTCATTCTGTAGGTTTTCTTCGTTGGGAAGAGCATGTCTGAATGCAGTGCCGATGAAAATTCTAGTTTTCAAATTCTTACTTTCTAAAGAAAAAACGAAATGACAAATTTTGCAACTCGAAAGCTTGGCAAAAAATAGCGTTTCAATTTTAAAATTGATTTTCAATATGGTAATAGCAGAGCTCTGTGCAAAAAACGGACTCTCATAAGCACTACAGCTTCACACTTCCTTTTAAAGAAAAAACTTTTAATATATCGGATAAGTCTGTACAAAGACTTTTGAAAAACGCATACTAAAAATTCCAAACTGAGTAAAACGAAAAGATTTGTTTTTCAAAATTTGGCTTATTGTTGGAGTAAGGCGATGGCAGAAATCTTGAAAAAGTTAGTGTGGGTGTGGGTGTGGGTGTGGGTGTGTGTGTGGGTGTGGGTGTGGGTGTGGTGTGGTGTGGGGTGGCTGTGGTGGGGGTGTGGGTGTGGTTGTCGTGTGGGGTGGTTGTGGTTTGGGTGTGGGTATGGGTGTGGGTGTGGGTGTGGGTGTGGGTGTGGGT
>CAJNOI010001063.1:6903-19915 GCA_905250115.1 Adineta steineri | reverse complement strand
TGACTTATTATTTGATTTAATTGTGAAGGATAATTTAAATCAAATTGACAATCAAAACATCCATCTGAATTATTAAATAAAATTACTGAATAAAATCAAGTAATAAAACTTACTACGGATCATTTCAATATTAATAATATTTAAATTGATTGAAAAAGTTGACATTTTTATTTATTTACTAAATTTCAGTTGTAAAATTATCTATAAAAAATAAAAGATTAGAATAATTTTTTAATTCTATATTCTTAAAATATATTTAATATGAAAATTATAGACTATTGTACATCTCATTTTTTAAATATCATATATTAAGAATGAATTTAACAATTTTTTTATTTGATGTTTCTAGTAAAAATATATTTTACATGAATATGACAGACAATATTTAAGCATGTCATTGATTTCTCTTTTAGAATGACAGTTTTGTTTTTTCGCTATGAAATAAATTATTGTTTGTTTCATCCATTAGCATGTTTTAAGCATAAATTAACATTTTTCTCTAGAAGTTCAGGCAATAGTTTTCGGTTGATGATTCATTTCATATATTTATTCAGTTCTTTTTAAAAAAAATATTTTTTTTGATAGAACAGATTATCATTCATGGTAAAAAAAAGTTAACATTTGTTTATTTTGCATCAATTATTAAAACATATTTCAGTTAAGCTAAAGTGTTGCATATAATATCAAACTATGATATAATAAAGTATGTGAATGCTCAAGAATGAGAAAATTTGGTTTCAATTTATATGCCATACTTACAAATTAAACAATTATCTTAATTATGAAACAACTTATTAAAATATAATTTTCAATTTTGGATTGAATGATGATGATTTTTTACATATAATTCTAGTTTTGGAAGAGCATTATATCGAATCTTTTATTCAGTTGAACTTTATACATATTTTCCACTAAATAATAAATATTAATTTTATTATTAGAACGAAAATCCTTTATATTAATTGGTAAATTTAGTTTGAACAAATACGCATATTTTTATCTAAGAATATTTTCGATTCATTGAAACATGTTATTATTCAAAACAAAAGAATTGTTGAAAATACTTTTCAAATATCGATGAACTGATCATGTCTAATAAACTACAATGATTTTCTATTCATATATCGGATAATTGTCTTGAATCAACTATGCAATTTTTATTATTGAAAGAAACAAAGAAAATGACTTGTTATTTATCTTCAATATACATTTATACCATATAAGATACAATGATGAATGAAATATTAAATAAAAATTATTGATTCAAATTTTTATATTTCATGATCATATTTATTACCAACAAAGCTTTTATTTTCCAAAACAACATAAAAACGAAAATGGAAGGAATATAAACATATTGAAGAGTGATGTTCATTTACAAAAAAATTAACTTTAATCTCGAAGTTGTTTTTTTAATTGAACTGAGAGAGTCGTAAATTCTTATTGTTGAGAAACAAGTTCATTAACAGAATAAGAAAATAATTTGACTAAAATATGAAAAACAAATTGTTCTCGAATTTATATATTCATTATTGATTTTAAAATCGTTCAGATGTTTGATTATGCCTTTATAAATACTAATTCTAGTATATTCTTACAGTATAGATGCAAAGAAGTCTATATAATGTGACTTATCATATAAGTATATGAATATATATATATATCAGTCACTCGCTCATCAAACTATCAATGTACAATCTCTTGCTTCTGTTTAATATAACATTGTGTTTAGAAATAATTGTTTTTAAAATCAATTTTTAATTGTTCATTTTATAGGATTATATTCAAGTTTAAATAATGGCAAATTTTGTTTAACAACATAAACAAGCATATTTGTGTTATATTATTAAACTTATAACTAGTGCTTCCTTCGTTCGGTTTTACAATTTGTATTTTAATTGTCAACTCTTTGCGAAAAGACATATTTTTAAATGATGTAATTGTTGATACTAGAATAAACTTGATAGTTGTGCGAGTTGTATATTGAATCAATCGAGATTTCTTTGAAATACCATCATCATCAAGCTAAAGATCATTGTCATATTATTTGCTTGCTCTTCGTCAAAATATCATTTCATTGAAAATTTCCGTAGAATCTTTTGTCATTAATTAACATGAGATGTAATCAAACAATCGAATAGTTGTCTATAAAATAAAAAGAAAGAGTCTCGTGTTTAGACATATGTTTTTTATATGAGAAATACGTAATGAAGAAAGAAAAACAAAACAAAATGATGTTTTATTCATAGGTTGAAAAGTGAGTACCTATTCTTTTTTACTTGTACATATATGTATGTGTTATATCACCCATTTTCTTTTCGGTCTGTCACACATTTGCTCTTCGCTATTTTTTCTCTCACATGTTTGCTCAACTGTGTTGATAACGATAGTTGAGGAAGCTGGACATCTAAAAAAGTACAGGGCTAATTGAAATAAGGTCAGACAAAAATATAATTCATATTGATCGTTAGCTATGTATATTCTTATTTTTTTTAGATTATTTAACAATTGTTTCAATGTTGTCTTTTCTTATTTAATAAGAATATTTGTTTGAATTAATTTGTGTAATATAATATGGTATTCAAAGAACTATTGGTAATACTTTCATGTTTCTATTTTATAGTTTGTGTTGAATCGTAATTATTTTGTCATCTGCAATATTATTGCAATCAAATCGATTAATTTTCTTCTCTTTTTCTGTCAACATTTATCTGTTACAAAACGAGGTTTAATAAGTCCTTCTCATAATCATTTCTTTTTCTTCTTAATTATGAGACATATATAGATTGACTATTTTTACATAGTGACTGGAGTATATGACAAAACAGATATTTGCATTTTTCGCCTACGTATAAGCTATAGAGTACTCTTTGTGCTTCTACAATTTCTTGGTTTGAAATCATTTCGAAAGTTGTTCATGGACTTTTTGAAACTTTATGAAAACTTATACGTGTACCACATGCATAAAATAGTTTGAATGTTCTCTTGCAAAGCCCATTTCTCTGTAGGATATGCTAGTTTTATGTGGCATATTGATTTTCTTGATCAAGAATTTATCTTTATGACTCGTGTATAGAAGATCTATTCGTTTTGGAGTGGATAAGTGCATGTGAAACAGTTCTATGACATATTTTTATACGTACCCATTCTCATTTCAGAACTTCATCTTACACTCTCTCTCTCATATTCAGATATTTTTATACTATAATCATGTCTTTACTCGTAATTTTAGATATCTGTTTTCTACTTTTATATCTAACAATGAACAAAGACAATTGTTAACTGTCAATTATTCTTGGAATGATACATAGAAATGATACTTTTAGAAAAATATTTCGTTATAGAATCGAACGTATTAGTGTTTTTTTAATTTTTATTATCATTGTTGATTATCATATTAACAAAGTCTCAAAAGATTTCATATTGTTAGAAGATTGTATTCCAAACAGTGGTTTATCTGGTGGATTTAATAATAAACTTACTCATTATAAAAATATAGCTGTCATTGTTGAGTCACGATCAGATCCACTTCTGATAACAATTGTTTTAAATGTACTTCAAAACATTCCCGAAAGTTGGCCTATTCAAATCTTTCATTTTGAATCCAATGCTCAGTTTATTAATAGTTCACAACTATTCAAATATATTAAATTAGGAAAGATTATTCTAACGAAACTTCAGGATTACAATAGCAACTATGCTGTATTTACCAATACATTATTAACAAATATAACATTCTGGAAGCAAATACGAGGTGAAAAAGTACTTTACTTTCAACTTGATTCAATTATGTGTTCAAATTCACCACATAAAATAAGTCAATATTTAAAATATGACTATATTGGTGCTCCTTGGAAAACTATTTTACCTTATGGAGGAAATGGAGGTTTTTCACTTAGAAGTAAAAGTAAAACGCTGACTCTTCTTCGAAGTGTTCATTATGATAGAAATCAGAATGAAGATATATGGTATTCGATACGTTTTTCAAATGTTGGAAATATGGCTCCATTAAATGTATCGAAAACATTTGCTGTTGAAACAATATATTATGATAAACCATTAGCTGTACATCACCTACGAATCGATAAAGAAGATTTAAAAAAACTATGTCATACATGTCCAGAAGCTCGATTAGTGCCTCCTTATTGTATGTGATACTTATTATTGTTCGACAAAATTTTATTGAATATTATAATAATAAATTAATAAAGTCACGCTCAACTTACATAATATCATTCTTACATGTTTATCATTCAGTTATTGTTGAAACGTCTTGTGTTTATATTGTTTTCTTTTTACTCTAAGAGATTCTAACAATGAATCAACAAAGAGATCAGGAGCATATATAAAAGGAGTTCGAGAAGAGAGTGTGATGATTAAAAGAAAACTGCATGTGACACAATGATAGTTTTAAACGAAACATCAAGTTCAACAAGTAACAGAGCTTCTAGTAATTTATATATACTTTTTTATACATTCATGTTGACTAAGTAATGTTAAAAAACGACAAGATTATTTCATTATTCTTTCCTGCTATTATGTATAATAAATTGATTATCTCTCATTCTATGGTGTTTCTCTGTGCGATACCTTCTAAACTGAACAAACTTAAAAAAATACGAATCTTTCTAGAACATGAGTTTCATAAAGTACCAGTTTCAACTAATGGTCTAATGAAAGCAAGTCACTCGGTTTAGTGTTGATCAAATTAATTTTATCAGGTGAAAATCTATAATGATATAGCAGTTTTGTGAAGATTGTTCTATGTTTATTTTCAATTAATAAACTTATATAGATAATGAATAGCATGAATAACGATTTTTTACATCCGTGATTCATTTGGTATATCGACTAGAAATAATAATTTTATTGATTAAAATAAGCAATGACATCAAACTCATATATAGAAAAGATTAGTGTACTTAGAAGTAAGTAAAAACATCCATCTATAACTATCCTATATAATCATGATTTTTATAAAAAAAACTAAATATCATAGGAATTAAATACAAGATCAATAATAGTACGTCAAAAGAAGAAAAAAGTGATGAGTAATGTGTATGCATGGTTGTTGTTGTACATCGACTTTAATATTTTAATCACATATGCTATACAAAATAATATTAACTTTATACATCTAATCTCTTTATGAAATTATGTTAATCATTAAATATATATACATATATATATTAACACGTCTATCAAATTTCACCAAAATTATTAGAAAAAAGAAATATATATATACAGATTATAAAATTTGATCGTTAAAATATTCTATTTGACAGTAAGTAAATTTTATCATTCTTCATTTTTTTTTCTAAGTAGAATAATACTGATAGTATTTGATCGAATCAAAAAACCTGTTGAAACTATATGAAATAATATAAAGATTATGAACAAGAAGAAGTAAATACATAGTATATACTTTTAAAGTTTCACTTATTTAAATAGCTAAATACATTTGCATATTCTTTTTTTTGTGATTAATAAAGAAAATTTATCAACAAATGTTGTTTATTTTCTATATAATTCATATTAATAAAAGTCGATTACATACTTTATATCAGATTCGTTTTCTTCTAGTCATTGTGCCATATATATTTCTAAATTAAGTGTTTTTACTGTTAATTGCTGGCAACACTTCACTCAACACTCAATACAATCAATGTCATTATATAAGAAAAATAAGTAATAACTAAATCTTCAATAGTTTATCTTTATTGGGAGACTATATAACCGATTCTGCCTGTTTGCAAGAACTTATTTTGGTTAATGAGAACATTACTATAAATTAACTACATATCTACTCACACAACTATAAAGTCATAGTTGATTAATAATTTATATAATTATGAAATCAAACAGCTGCCAATCTAATATATAGCTAAATAAATGCAATTCTTTCCATTACCTTTATCCTAAAGACTCAGTAACGACATCTGTATATTCTGCTGGTTTATGTAGATACACACAAAATTATGTTGTAATAGAAGTGTAGAAACATATACATGAACATCATTAACGATGAAAGTGAAATATGATTTTATTTATTCTTTGAGTTTTGCTTTCCAAAAATAAACAAAGTCGTACTTTCATCCAACAAAAAACCAAGAAAATAGTTAATCATCTCCTTTAATGAATATGATGTTTACGTAAATCTTTGAGAATGAAAATATAATAACATACAACTCAAGGATAGTAAGTCACAATGAAGCAAAAACTAATGATAAATAAATGTAGTGAACTATCTGTGACATAAAAGTTTGAATTTCTATTTTCTTTGATTTGAATATTTACAACCAAAAATAAAATTAAAGTAAGCTTAGAATAATATAATGAATATGTTTTTTTGTAGACGTGTTTCTCCGATACTTGAACACTTGCCTGTTGAAACGTCGACAACAGCAATAACAGATGATAATGCTCTTTCGGATATAGTAATTCAAGCAAATGATGATGGTATTTCACATCATCGTCCGTCTGAACTTCGAAATCAAAGAGATACACGTGTTTCTATGGATCTTACATCGAAAGGAACGCTTTCATTTCATAATATTCGTTACGTAGTTGGTGAACGACGAAAAAATTGCTATCTATCTTGTATCAAACTGAAATCGGGTAAAAAGATCATTAATAATGTTTCCGGTATCTTCACATCAGGAATGAATGCTATTATGGGTAAGTTCGTTATATATATATTTCAAGATAATTTGAGTAGTTAATGATTTTTTCGAATTAAAATTCTAATAATAGTACATATAGCTTTTATATATGATTTTTAGGGCCAACTGGATGTGGCAAATCATCTCTTCTTGATGTACTAGCTGATCGAAAAGATCCGCATGGTCTTTCTGGACAAATTTTTGTTGATGGATGTCCTCCGCCTCCGTCATTCAAATATATAGTTGGTTATGTCGTTCAAGATGATATTATTAGTGGAACACTCACTGTACGAGAGAATCTCATGTTTTCAGCTAATGTTCGTTTACCTGCTGATGTAACTAATAATGAACGTCAGATACGAGTAACAAAAGTTATTCAAGATCTTGGACTTGAATTATGTGCTGATACAAAAATGGGTACTGAATTTTTACGAGGTGTATCAGGTGGAGAACGAAAACGAACATGTATTGGTATGGAACTGGTACTTGAACCAAAAATACTCTTTCTTGATGAACCAACTACAGGTTTGTATTTATCTGAATGATATTTAATTCCAACATAATTTATAATTTCTATTCATTATACAAAAAAACTTAAATATGAGATTTCCATATAATATATTTGTATTTATTTACCATTTAATAATTATTCATATGTAGGACTTGATTCAGCAACTGCTCGAAATGTAATGGAATGTCTAAAAGTATTATCAGAGACTGGACGTAAGTTTATTTTGATTGAAATTAACTTCATTTATGTAAATATTATCAATAAATCATAAGGTACGATTATTTTTTCTATTCATCAACCTCGTTATTCTATATTCAAATTATTCGATACTATTCTTCTTATGTGCAAAGGCAAAAATGTTTATCATGGATCAGCTTCGGCTATGCTACCTTTTTTCAGCGATCGAGGTTATCAATGTGAATTACATGATAATCCAGCTGATTTTGCATTGGATATTCTAATTGATGCTAGTCGAAATCCTGATGATTTAAGGAAGTTAAATCAAGCTTATAGACAATCTCCTATGTGGAGTAATGTTAATTCCTTATCACAACGAGAAAAAAGTAACGATCAATTTGAAAAACTTCGTCGGAAACAACAGGGAGCAGCAGCACGATCATTAGGTGTAGAAATCTATTATGTATCACAACGAACATTAAAAAATGCTATAAGAAATCCAGCGTTATTTTTATCTCAAATAGTAGTAGCTATTATATTGGGATTATTAATAGGACTTGTATTTCATGATATGGAGAAAACAATTGATCCTGGCGTACAGAACCGATTAGGAGCCATCTTCTTTATTATCATCAGTCAAATATTTAGTACTATAACAGCACTTGAACCATTACTTAAAGAACGTGCATTATTTATACATGTAAATTTTTATGCCTATTGAGTATATTAGATAATAAATTATATTTTTCTAGGAAAACGTCAGTGGTTATTATCGAATTTCGACATTTTTTATTGCGAAACTCATTTGTGATGTATTACCAATGCGAGTACTACCATCAATTATTTTTTCTTTAATCGCATATTTTCTGACTGGTTTACAACGAAGTGTTGGTCAATTTTTTGTTTTTCTCTTGACTATTTTTATGTCTTCAGTATTTGGATCAGCAATATGTTTCTTTATATCAGCTCTTATTCCTGTTTTTGGTAAGTTTATAAATATACGAGTTTCTTATGAATATCACATGTTTATTTATTAGCTGTGGCTTTCATCGTTGTTGTACTTATACTTGTTATTATGCTTGTCTTTAGCGGTTTTCTAATCAAATTAGCAAGTATTTTCAATTGGCTTTCTTGGATTCAATGGATCAGTGCTTTTCGATATGCATCAAATGTCTTAATTATAAATGAATTTCGTAATATTAATTTTTGTCTATCCAATATGTCTAGTGTCTGTCCAATGAGTGGTTTGGATGTATTAAATAGACAAGCATTAGATTATGAAACAGATTGGGATATGTGGAAGTATTTTTTTGCATTATCAATGATGACAGTTACGTTTTTTCTCTTATCATATATTCAACTTTTTCGTATTAAAAAGACTAAATAAGAGTAACTACTTCAAAAGGAAGAGATCAATAAAATTTACTTCGATGTCTATAATCATGTGCATATGGTGTATAAATGAATTCTTCTCTTCTCATGCAGAATATACGAATAGAGCAAATATTTATTATTCACTCAAAATAGTGAAATCAGCATGTGCGATATATATATATATATAGTGGTTATAAAAACATAAAATGCAAACGACGATATCTCCTTTTCTTATTTTTATATGCTGTCAATATTTTAATCATTAATATATTGATCACAGGATTCCTTTCATCTGTTACGTTATGTCTCCTTTCTTCTTATTCGTACATTTGATTCCCATCTTCCAAATTCATTGTTGGTCAATTTCGAGAGAATACTGATGTACAATTAACTGATCAATAGAAGCAAATTTTAGCTACTTTTCCAAATCTTACTGACGATGAACGAGAAACAATGCGTGCTAAAGCATCAAAATAAGGTATTTATGAAATTTATCGTCAAACATTGTTATTTTCTTCTGATCAAATTCAAGTACAAGATTCTCAAAAACAATTAAAAAATAAATATGATGATGATATTCGATCACGAAAACGAAATGAAATTATCTTTACCACTGAGCAATTATTAGATATAGTCACAAATCATGTGAATCATTTCATCAATATGAAAACAATCTTCCATGTCAAGTACAAAAACGTAACATGTTCAGTTAATACAAGAAAAATTCTTTTCCTAATAAAATCCGTAGATATGAAGACGGAATAAATATAATATACTTATACTATCAACTGATCACAGATAAATATAAATATATTGATGCAAATGACTCATGATCGATATTATCATGTACAGAAAAACAAGATGTGTATTGCATATATAATGAGGAAAGATTAACAAATATATATAAAGTAGTCGATGCTATTTAGAGTCATCTATAAATATAAAAACAATTATTTATTCTATGACTTAAATATATATGGTAGATATTAACATATGAATATTATCATCAACGTTAATAAATATAAATTTAGACGGGATTTTTTTTTGATCGTTAGTCATATGATATCTATATATGAGATGAGAAAGAAAAATATACGTCATGTATAACGGATAGACTATATCGGGCCCTCAAAACAATACGAGCGTACCTTTTTTCTATTTGTTATATAGTATTGCAACATCGGTGAAAGAAAAAGAAGTAAAAAACGAACAAAGAATTAAATATGAAGGAAAATGTGATGTATTCACATAGCTTTTTATCGTTCGTTTTGTTTTACTTCTTTCTTTTCCTGTCTCTAGTCGGTGTTAGTACATATTTCATATGTATGTTTCTTCCGTTCTCTCGTATTCATTAGGATTATTCCTTTTTGGTATAATCCCTGTTCTTGTTGAAAAATATTCTCTTTTGCTATTCAGGAAGATTCCTGCTCTTACGCATAATGCACATTATATATATAGACGTGAGTTGAGCCGTATATTCGACAATAAAGTATCATTCAACACACACACTTCAAGACGTCAAAAAAAAAAAGAAACAGGCCGTATTTATTTTTTCTCTCAACTGTTACATACACGAGACTTTTTATAATATCCAAACAAAAAAATGTATTTCGAAAATTTGGCAAATGAAGTTATATTTGATATATTCAAATATCTTGGTTTTATTAATTGTCATCATGCTTTTCATAATATTATGTCTCGTTTGAATCGCCTTCTTGTCAATCAGCATTCATATAATCTTGATTTTCGAAACGTATCCAAATATGCTTTTGATAATATTTGTCAACAATATATTCCATTGATTAGTCATCAAATCACTTCACTTCATCTATCGGACAATGAAGAAACACCAAATCTTCCAAAACTATTTCTTCTTCAAAATTTTTCAATCAATCAGTTCTTTCGTTTACAATCCATTTCATTATATTCTATTCAATCATTCGATATATTACATCAAATAATTACCCATTGCAATAATCTTCTATTCTTAACACATTTGAATTTAATAAGATGTAACTTTTATTATCCTGATAATGAACCACGATGTTTAATAGATGATATATGGCGTCTATCAAAATTAACTCATTGTAGTCTACATCAAAATATTTCGAGAAAAATACAACTAACAAATATTTCTGTTCGAAATTTATCTATGAAGTACTTGGTTTTAGAAAATATAACTTGTGATATGAAAAGTTTATCTCATCTATTACAATATACACCTTGTCTTCAACGAATTACACTTAAACTAATATATGGTTTTCCTAATCAACAATTATCTACTCCTTTCTTATCAATAACATCATTAAAACTCGTATATCATGGTCATATAGATATACTAATAAATCTCTTTCAAAATACACCAAATTTAATTTCTTTAACATTAGAAACATCTGATATATATTGTGATGGATATCAATGGAAGAAGATTCTTATGAATTCTTTATACAATTGTAAAATATTTCGATTAAAAATGAATTTACATTTTCATAATTATGATAATATTAATGAGCAAGTTGATGAATTACTTGAAACATTTCGAACATCATTTTGGATTGAAGAACACCAATGGTTTGTTCGATGTGATTGGAATCCATCGAATCTATTTCATCATCTTACTCTCTATACTTTACCATATACTTTCAAGGATTGTTTTAATTTTGATGCAATCTCATCGAAATCGACTTGTCCTAATGATATAGATTATTGTTCTTATGATCATGTACCAATATTGTCTTATATAAATTCAGAAACAGATTTAACAAATAATTTATCTCTATTCTCTGTTCATTTTCCAAATATACATCATTTAAACATTCACTTTCCATTTCATGA
This sequence comes from Adineta steineri, assembly GCA_905250115.1. Taxonomy (NCBI): domain Eukaryota; kingdom Metazoa; phylum Rotifera; class Eurotatoria; order Adinetida; family Adinetidae; genus Adineta; species Adineta steineri. The sequence goes on along the minus strand of CAJNOI010001063.1, from coordinate 8,356 downwards.
TAATTTCTGGTCATATCTGTCATCCTTGAAACGATTAACATCGATCGAAGTAAGGTTATTACATACAGATATTGCTTATTTTCAATTACAAAAATTATTAAATCAAGCATGTCATCTCTATTCTCTAACAATACATTATTCAAAAAATGTATCAATGATATTATTTACACTAACTAGTTCATCAATTCGTCGACTTGATTTTATAGCAGAGAGTATATCATGTCTTCGATATTTTAATCATGATGAATGTGATATATTAAAACATTCTTCTCTTGCTCGCCATTGTGAGATTCTTATTATTGGCCTTGAAAATCGTTTAAGTATTGTTAATCTTATTAAAGCAATGCCGACTCTTCGATCATTAATATGTTACTGTAAAGATGATCAGTATACTACTTGGAATTCATCATCTGTTGATGATGAATTGATTGAATGGTTACGAATTCGTTTACCATTAACATATGAGATTAGCAGAAATGAAAAACAAACACATCTTCTTCGACTTTGGATTGATCAAAAAAATATTTAATAACTGCTAAATTTTATATTAAAATATATATTTTTATAAATATTTTTGTCTTATTTCAAATCTCATGGATATTCATTATATTTATTCTTGAATAAAAATATAAAAAGCAGATAAAAAATTTAAATGAATTTTTTTGTTTGAGATGAGAATAGCAATATTAGTTTTTGCATACCAAAAAACTGTTTGGGCTAATAAAATGACAAACGCCATCACCAGGGCGTTTATGCAACATACGAAATGCAACATGTTCTTCACCAAAGTTATGTGTATTCATATGACACATTGCATACATTTGTACGTCTTTGATTTCTTCATTATAATCAATGATAACTTGCTTAACTGTTGTACCTTTCACTGAATGACATAGATAAACTGTATCACAGTCCGATGAGTTGGTCATCATTGTATGACAGACAGTTGGATTACCATCACAACCATTAATTTGGTTAACTTCTGAGATTGTAACGTTGAATGCATCTGGAAATGGTAGTTTTTGGACGTTTGGATCTTCTTTCAATATTTGAATTTTATCAGCTGTAACATTATAAAGATTAGCAGCATACGAAGTAATATCCTCTGGTTTCAAGAAACATTGATGTAATTCACCGGGAATATTATTACTGTCATCACATATAGAAATGTTTGTAATATCACAAGTATCGACAATATCACTTTGGCTCATTTCATGTAAATTACCCCAAGTTCCACTGAACAAAAGTGTTTTGTTAGCTGCAAGTGATGCTGGTGTCTGATACCAACCTTCATAGAGTGAACGATCGAGTGATGAATCGTGATTTTCCTGATTAATTTCATATGGTTTTGGTCTAGAATGCTTGTGGTTTTCATGTGCTTCACCTGCTCCTATTGTGGCATTCGAATTTCGACGTACTCTTGTATTTCCTTCATCACTTGTTTGACTACTAT
>CAJNOI010001062.1:1991-19937 GCA_905250115.1 Adineta steineri | reverse complement strand
TTTCAGCTGGATTATATGACATTGAATAATATGGTGCACGTGGACCATCACAACCTGATACTTCTATTTATGATCTTTATACTATTCCAAAAGATGCTGGAGAATCAGCTACTGCCGCTCAAACTCCAGATGGTAATTAATTTCATTTTTGAATTGTTCACTTTCTTCTGATTGAAAAGTTCACTAAAGATTAAGATGAAATTTGATCTCGGTGATATTTAGAAAATGTTATAATAGTTTATATGTTATTTTAGCTCCAGAAGGTCGTCGTTCATCGGGTTTAAATGCTGTATGGGTTGCTCGAAATCGATTTGCTGTACTCGATAAAAATCATGTCGTAAGTTGGAGATATTTCTTTGAACTAAATATATTTTCTTTTGCATTAAAATAATTCAGATTTTAATAAAAAATAATAAAAATGAAATAACAAAAAAAATTCAATTAGCTAATTGTGATGAAATATTTTATGCTGGTACTGGTCTTATATTAATTCGTGAAAATGATCATATTAGTTTATATGATGCTCAACAAAAACGTTCATTAGCAAGTGTAAGAGTTGGTAAAGCCAAATATGCAATATGGTCAAATGATATGAATTATTTATCATTATTATCAAAACATCAACTTGTTATTTGTAATCGAAAACTTGAACAATTATGTATTATTCAAGAAAATATATCAGTTAAATCAGGTGCATGGGATGATTCAGGTGTTTTTATTTATACAACATCAAATCATATTAAATATGCACTTATTAATGGTGATCATGGAATTATTCGTACACTTGATTTACCTATTTATATAACTAAAATCAAAGGAAATAGTGTATTCTGTTTGGATAGAGAAGTTCGACCGCGATTATTAAATATTGATCCAACGGAATTTAAATTTAAATTAGCTTTAATTAATCGAAAATATGATGAAGTACTTCATATGGTTCGAACAGCAAAATTAGTTGGACAAAGTATTATTGCTTATCTACAGAAGAAAGGTTATCCAGAAGTAGCACTTCATTTTGTAAAAGATGAAAAAACAAGATTTGGTTTAGCACTTGAATGTGGAAATATTGATGTAAATTGAATAGTTTTTTTCGAAATAAATTTTAGTTTTTGTGTTTAGATTGCATTAGAAGCTGCTCGAGCTTTGGATGATAAACGTTGTTGGGAAAAATTAGCTGATATTGCTTTATTACAAGGAAATCATCAAATTGTTGAAATGGCATATCAACGAACGAAAAATTTTGATAAATTAGCTTTTCTTTATTTAATTACTGGAAATCTTGAAAAATTAAGAAAAATGATGAAGATCGGTTTGTGAAAAAATATTTTGTTTTTTTTCGTTAATTTTATTTCAAATATTATTTTTTAGCTGAAGTACGAAAAGATGTTAGTGGACAATTTCAAATAGCTATGTTATTAGGTGATGTTGATGAACGTGTTAAACTTCTTCGACAATGCAATCAAAGTAAACAAAAATTTTTTTGCTTCGTTAATAGAAAAATTATTCAACATTTTCTATAGAATCACTTGCATATGTTATGGCAGCTACACATGGACTTGATGAACAAGCCGAACAATTGAAAGAATCTCTTGATGATAAAGTAAACTATTATTCTTCATCAGAAAGACACCCTGATGACTTTTAAGTCCCTGGACTTCCCTTATTTCTGAAAGAAAACGTTTCTGTCACCCACACTCTAAACACATGATTAAATGAAGTAGATGGGCATACGAAGAATAATAATCTTTATTTATCTTAGGTTCCTGAAGTAAATCCAAATGCTGAATTAATTTTACCACCATGTCCAATAAGTCAACAAGAATCTAATTGGCCATTATTAGCTGTATCTAAAGGATTTTTTGAAGGTGCAGCTATAAAAGGAACTCAACCAGCAGCAACAACTGGTTCATCTACAACTACAGCACCTAAATTTGGTGCAAATGTTAATATTGAAGAATCAGCAACAACTGGCGGAGATTGGGCTGATGATGATGCACAAATGGAACTTGATGATGATGATTTTACTAAAGAAAAGGGTCGTGGAAATCAAGATGAAAACGAAACAGGTGAAGGTTGGGGTGATAGTGAACTTGAATTACCAGCTGATCTTGTAAGTTATTTAAATTTTCGATAATCGTAATAAAAAGAAAAACATGATTCTTTTTATAAAAATAATAATAATAGGACGTACCGGATGTAGCTGGTGACGAAGATGATACGGGTGGTTTCTTCGTAGCACCCACGAAAGGCCAATCAGTTCCACAAATGTGGACACAAAATTCCAAATTACCTGTCGATCATGTATTAAGTGGTTCATTTGAAACAGCAATGCGTTTATTACATGATCAAGTTGGAATTGTTAGTTTTGAAGAATATAAACAAATATTTCTTCAAATTTATTCACGTTCACGTACAGCTTATACTGCATTACCATCATTACCCGCACTATATGCATATCCATTAAGAAATTGGTTTGTATTTTCTTTTCTATGAAAAATATTTTTATTTTATTCTTTGAAGGCGCGATGCACATTCACCAAAATTATTCCTTCCAGCTGTTGGATTAAAATTAGAAGAATTAGTTGGACGTCTTCAAGCAGCATATCGTTTAACAACAAATGGTAAATTTCAAGAAGCTGTTTTAATATTTCGTTCAATATTATTAACTGTTCCATTACTTGTTGTTGAATCACGTCAAGATATTCTTGAAAGTCAACAATTAATTGAAATATGTAAAGAATATATTGTTGGTTTACAAATGTCTATGGCTAAAAAAGATTTAGCTAAAGATGATGAAAAAACGTTCATGTGAATTAGCAGCTTATTTTACTCATGTACAATTACAACCAATACACAAAATAATGACATTAAAATCTGCACTTAATCAAGCATTTAAATTAAAAAATTATAAAGCTGCATCAAGTTTTGCTAAACGTTTATTGGAATTAGGACCAACACCTGAAGTTGCCCAACAGGTCTTTATTTCAAATCTTTTTTCTAACAGGAAACACGATGAATCATTAAAAGGTGTTTGTAGCACTATTTATAATATCGTTAAAGGATCATATGTTAATCTGTGTGTATTATTAATGCTAGTTTTCATTTCTGAGAAGCCTTTTATAAGTGCTGAGAAACCTTTGATAAATGATAGGAAGCCTTTGCGTTTAAATCTATTTACATTAAAAGAATCCAAAACAATATAGATTTGATTACATTATGCACTTTTGTTTTCTAGACATAGAAAAATGTTTAATATTCTCGCCAAATTATTCTTTTCAATCTTTTAATATCTAGAAAAGATTCTATTGTAAGACTGAATAACCCCACTTCAAAAATAAAAAAAAAAACAAATTGTAAGCGTAGACAAAGTATTAAAGTATTAAAATGCTTTTTAAGTTGTTCATTACTTTGTTGAATGAGATAGTACCTGATGTTTTTCTCAAGTATTTTTAGAATCAATATTAATTAGAAAATTTTCTTATGGATTCTTTGTAATAATTATTCAATCGATTAATATATATTTATCAACATCTTTCGATTATTGCACTATACTTATCTTTAATTCTTTTTATATCCGATAGCTAATAGACGAACTTCCCTAAGTCATTCAATTATTTCTCCTATAAGATTAAAACCTAGTGAATATAATTGACATAGAATAATTCATTATTATCATCGAAGATTGTAAAATATGATTGTTGTTTATTTTGTTTAGACTCGAAAAGTATTAAGTGTTTGTGAAAAAAATCCAATTGATGAACAACCAATGAATTATGATGAATATAATCCATTTGATATTTGTGCTGCATCATATGTACCAATCTATCGGTAGGAAAATAAGATTTGTTTTTTTTCGTATAAATAATCTTTGAAATTATTATTATTTAGTGGAAATCCAGTAGTGAAATGTCCATTATCCGGTGCAGCTTATTTACCGGAATATAAAGGACAATTATGTCGTGTAACAAAAGCAACTGAAATTGGAAAAGAATCTCTTGGTCTTAGGATTTCAATGAGTCAATTTCGTTAAAAAAAAGAAAAATAAAGCCGAACATTTTATTTTATTTTATTTCACTATTATAAACTTTTAATGGATATATTTATCATTTTTAAAGATTAACTTATCACTAGAACATTTTTTTCTCTTTTTACATGAAGATTATTCGATTGTTGTTGTTGTTGTTCATTCTTCATTTTTTTTCTTTACAAACAAAATTAACTAAAATTGTTTAATCATCAGAAAAATAATCAAGACTTTTCCTTTTTTTTCTCTCTCTCTCTCTCAAAATCAAACATATGCATAGACAATAGAAATCTAGATATGAATACTAAGTTCGATATATATATGAATGCAATTAATATATTCATTTACATTTACGATTGTATATTGTTACTTTTTGAAGTTAATTCAATTTTAAAAGAATTTTAATTCATTAGAAATGATATATAAAACTCATAATATTGATCAAAATCAGTGCAATATAGAATTACAAAAAGAATTTAATGTTGTATAAAGAGAAATACTCGTTAGATTTTTTTTTCCTATAGATAAATTCAAAATGAATGATAATAATAATAATGATGAAGATGATGATTTTCCTTTCAATGGTTTATTTTCTCCTATTGAAAAAATTTTTGCTGATTTTGATCGATTTTTTTCTGGTACACCATTTGTATTTTCAATCCCAACAGAAGAGTTTAATAATGAAAATTCTCAATCATCAACAAATTTAAGAGATGAAGTCCTTAAACAAGGTAAAAACATATTTTTCTATGAAAAAAAAACATGTTTTGTTTTTCTTCTTCACAAGATGATCATTATGGTGATGAAAATCTTGATTCAACTATTGAACAACATGGTTTTGATGGAGCATTTCCAAAAACATTTTCAAGTACATCAATGATGACAACTATGCAACGAGAAACAACACCATCAGGAAAATGTGTTATTGAAAAAAAAATTCAACATTCATCAAATCAAAATGAAAATACTAAAACTGAAACAATTACAAAAATATGTGGAGATAAACATCATACATCTATAAAACAAGATGGAAAAATAATTCGTGAATATGGAAATTCAACAATTGATGAATTAAATCAAATTGATACATCACCGGATGATAATGACAATGATAATCAACCAATTATTAGCGGAAATAGACATTCAGATTTTTTTAAAAAACTTTTTTCATAAATAAAATTTCATTAAACAATGATATACTAGAAGTAAATTATATGATATATTATATGTGTCTTGTTTTTTTCCTTTATTTTGAAACAAAATCTACTTGTCTCTCTTCCTTCCATTATTTAATATGTTTTATTTTTTCCGCTTCATCAAAATTGAGTGTCTTTTCCGATTGAGAATAGGAGAATAGACTTGTTGACAACAACAAGAACATCATCATCATCATCATTTTTTCTTAGCAACGTTAAAAAATAGAGAGAAAAAAGGAGAAGAAGAAGAAGAAAAAAAGGTGTTGATTCATACTGGACGAGTATCCGGCAAGTTTTAGTAACTAGGAAAGTCGGTTTCTTTTTCCTCTTCTTAAATTACAATTCACTTACAGTATAGACATATTAATTTAATCTTGTTATTTATTTCTTAGAAATAATATACAAATCTTTCAATATCAATCTTTTACAGATATTCTGTTAGTTAAACATGCTAAATAATACCAAGTGTCAGTTGTTAGAAATGAAATTTTCTTCTTATTATTTTTTTTCCCCTTAGAATTTGATAAAAGAAAGCAAACTGTCACTAACAGAAGACTTTTCTTTGCTTGCTATTCTCATTAGTTATGGAGAAACATCGTCAACTAGGATATAAACGGAAGCACAGAAAGCATTGTAAAAATTGAGACAGCCGTTTTTTCTCTCTTTCTTTGACTCTTCTTTTCTTTTTTTTTTTTTGTCATTTTCATTAGTTCATTAAAAAGGATTGGCTGAAGTAGAAAATGAGATTCACATTTTTTTTTTCTTTTTTTCTTCTCATCATCTAAAGAGGGCTATCGGCAAAAAACAACAAGAAAATTTTTTTGATGATTAACGACTATTATCTATGGAAGCGAAGTGATGCACATCATTAATTGGCTTCACAACAATAGAAAACAGTACAATTCTTGATTATATATATTTGATGAACATCAAATTCCTTTTTTAAGATCTGTTTATTCTCAATGACTAACTTTCATAATGACATCGAACGGTGCAAACCAAGACAAACCATTAGAACTTATTCAAAAGACATATCATCTTCAAACAACAACAAGCAATAATATTGAAAATTCTTCACAAAATCGTACTTTACCCGCCAAAGTGTCTAATCCTCAACCATCTCGTAAAACGTCTGTTCACGACGTACAAGAAGCAACCAGAGACGATTTGAATAAGGTTAGATTTTCTAATATTATAGATTATTTGTATATCATATATATATATTCAATATATATAGATAGTAGGAGAAATCCATGAAGGCCTTGCCCGTTTAAACGGGATATTAGAAACAATGACTGCTGCTGCTTCTGTACGAGATGAATTTGGTAAAGCAAGATTACAATTAGTTGTTAAAATTACAGATTTTATTTATAAATTAACAAGTGACTCCGGAAGAAGGTAAAATTTGATTTTGTATAATGTAATATAAAACAATTCGACTAATAATTATTTAGATCATCTAATGGTTTTAAGGGAAGTTCAACTAATTTAACATATAATCCTCAACATCTTGCTTATTGTATTGAACATTGTCGAAATCAACTTGTAAAAGCTCAATATTTATTCTCATCCTTAACCCTATCCGCTTCAATTGGTTCATCAACTTTAGAAAATATTATTGTTAAATCACTATCTTCAATAGATCTACGACAATCATTATTAAATCCTCAAGATGCACAAAATAATGAAGATATTGCCGAAATAAAAAAGTATTATTTAATTGTTTTTTTTTCTTTTTAAAATAAATAATAAATCTTTTTTTTTTTTAGAGATATCTCCATTTTAGAAGAACATGTACATTTACTTAATCAACGTTATTCTAATCAGATCCCAGGGTGGCAAACATTAGGTTATTTTCCTTTTGTTTATTTGTTCCCATGGTAATATCTTTCCTCTCTTTTTTTTTCTTTTATTAATAGATGATGTAGCAGGAGGAACGACAACGATGGCGACGACAGGAGCGGAAAAATTGCCTCCTGGTGATGGTGGATTAAATGTTCAAAGACTAGGAGTAACTCCAGTAGCTCAGAAATTATCAACAACATCATCCACAACATCAATTGAACGTTCGAGTTTTTGTGCTCGATTCTATCAAAAATGCCAAATGGTTTGTTGTATATGTACACCACATTATCTATAATCATTTATTTCTTTCCGTCCGTGAATTTCAAATTTGTTTTTTAATTGATGCAGGCATCATCCATCACAATCATCATTTGACTTTTATGTTATATTGTGATCTTGTTTTTTTTCCATTGTGATGATGGCAATTAAAAACCGATGAATTTTTTTTTATCTGAAGCAAAAGAAAAAAAAGTTATTTGACACTGAAGATCATTCTTCTGAAAATTTTTTGTTTAGGTGCATTTTTCTTTCTTTATGTTTGACAATGTAATTAATCAAATGGATGGGATCTTCAGATGACAGACTATTCAGATTAACAAATGCTCATATTCTTTGAAAAAGAAAAGGAAATGTGGCGCTTTATTATAAATACTCTTAATTGTATGATTGATTTTATCAATCTTCATACCTGCTCTTTCGAATTAATGATAATAGATAGAGATTATTTATTAGCAGACATCGAGGCAAAGTTAAAATTCTTACTTTTACAATATAGTAGCTATTAGTAATGTTCTTTACTTTTTCTTATGAACATTACTTAAAGATATGTCAAATATAAATGAACAACATACTTTCTAATCGATTATCTTTATCTCACGAGACACCATTCATATTGATTCATTTAGGAAATGAATTTCTATCCGTTACAAAATAGAAAGAGTGTGATTACAACTTAAACAACTCAACAACAGAAGCAATTATTAAAGTTGAGTTTGGAATACATAATGATATGTGAGAAAAAAAAATGTTTTAAATTGATCTAATAGGGAATAACCAGCAAATATTTGTAAAATTGTCTTGCTAGGAGCAAAAAGATAGTGTACTTTCAATTTCAATGAGTTAATTTATAAAATTAAAAAAAGGAAAAGACTTGTTGAATACTTTCTACAAGACATTATTTAATCGTCTGTGCGATGTTGAAAACTGAAGTTATAAGCAATTTACTCACAAGTTTAATTACTTTATCATCAGTTCGAATAATAACACACTGACCTTAATCAATCGTTTGGATATAAAAAAAACAATAGTTTTCATTAAAATAGATGCCTTACATACGTAAAGTCATTTTAAATAATAACCATCTGGTAAAGTACGTAGTTTTGATTATCTCTTTTTACGAAATAATTCCGTTTCTGTTTAATAACAGTATTCTATGCTCAAACTGTGAAACTCGAGTTCGAAGAAGCTTAGATAAAAATATATTACATTTTCAATAAAATTCTTACGATATTTCATTGTCATAATGGAGTTAATTATCTACAATAAATTAGATAAGATAAAAACGTTTCTTCGATCTTCCTTTCATCAATATCGAGCGTACAATATTTTGTTGGCTTTTTTGGCATAATATATAAAGCATGCTCGATGTACAAACTTTTTATACATTCATGAAACATTCATATGATGTTTGACAAAGAATGTAAGAGAAAACTTAAATCGCTGAAATGTTGTTTTTTCTTTCTGTACTTATTTGATGATAAAAAGGGGTTGCACACATGTTGGCAAACTGCAGTAGTGCCGTAGACAGAGATAAGAAACGGTAAGAAAGAATAATACTAAAATGCATTCGAAGGGTGGCTTCTGTTTTTTATCGTTCTTTCGATAGAGTTACCAACAAATGTGTTTGCTTTCATCTCTTTCTTTCTCTGCACAATATTATTTTCAAAAGTAACTAGGTAGAGTTTGTCCTTGAGTAACAACAAAAAAACCCACAGATATTCGAAGTCGTCAAGAAATAGAGAAAAAACAAATCATTACCTATAGAAAGAAGAAAGGTGATCTTTCTTTCCATTTAAACAACATCAACATGAACGGATCAAAATCAACACCTTCATCCAATATTCGTCAACCACGACAGCGTATGGCACAAAATTACCTTCTCGTGTGGGTAGATGCCAACATCGATTTAACAAATACGGACTGCCAAAACACCGTGACCCAACTGAAGAACTTAATCAACGACATCAATCTGTGTACTCAACCGGATCAATGCATCCAGTTGCTGAACCAGATTAATAATGAACGAGCCTTCGTTATTATGTCAGGCTCTTTAGGTCAACATCTGGTTCCAGAAATCCATGCCATGGCACAACTAGATACAATTTATATCTTCTGTAACAATAAATCAATACATCAAGAATGGACACAAAACTGGACAAAAATTAAAGGTGTCCATACAAATATCGAAGAGATCTATCAAGCATTGCAATTGGATATCAAACAATGCAATCAAGATTTGATAGCCGTAAGTTTTCTCACAGTAAATGAAATGGCTTCAACTAAGAATTTAAATCAGTTGGAGCCAACTTTTATGTATACTCAGATATTCAAAGAGATTCTCTTCGATATCGAATATGATCGCAAGACAATTCAGGCCTTAGCCATTTATTGTCGCAAATTTTACTTGGAAAATAACAGTGAATTACAAGTGATTAATGAATTTGAACTAGATTATCGTCCACAACAAGCCATATGGTGGTATACACGTGAGTGTTTTACGCATCAAATGCTCAATCGAGCACTTCGAACATTAGACGTCGATACAATCATTAACATGGGCTTCTTTCTACGTGATCTGCATCAACAAATTTTACAGCTATATGAAAAACAGATCAATACTTATGGTAGAAAACCTTTTATAGTTTATCGAGGACAAGGTTTTACGAAAGTAGACTTTGAAAAACTTCAGAAAACACAAGGTGGACTAATATCATTTAACAATTTCTTGTCCACCAGCAAATATAAAGATTTGTCCCTCGATTTTGCTCAAAAAGCTTCAAAAAAGCTAGATATGGTGGGCATTCTCTTTATAATGTCTATTGATCCTTGTATTAAATCAACACCATTTGCCTCCATCAAAGAGATGAGTTATTTTTACGGAGAGGAAGAAATTCTCTTCTCAATGCACACTGTCTTTCGGGTGAGTACAATTAAACAAATGGACAATAGAAATCAACTTTATCAAGTTGAATTGCAATTAACGTCGGATGATGATGAACAATTACGATTACTTACCAATCGGATACGAAAAGAAGCTGGTGGTAGTACTGGATGGCAAAGATTGGGTAAACTATTGCTTAACATCGGTCAATTTAGTAAGGCTGAAGAACTTTATAAGGTATTACTCGAACAAACATCTGATGAGGACGATAAGCAGCATTATTATAATCAGCTAGGATTGGTCCATCTGCATCAAGGTGATTACAAAAAAGCTATTTGGTATTACGAACAAGGACTTGAAATTCAACAAGAAATTCGTCCCTCTAATCATCTTGATTTAGCTATCTCATACGGCAACATCGGTTTAGTATACATAAATATGGGAGAATACTCAAAAGCACTTCTATCGTACGAAAAAACACTTGAAATTCAACAAAAAATTCTTCCTTCAAATCATCTTTTATTAGCTACTTCATACAATAATATTGGTTTGGTGTATAACAAAATGGGAGAGTACTCGAAAGCATTTTCATATTACGAAAAAGTACTTGAAATTCGAGAAAAAAGTCTTCCACCCAATCATCCTGATTTAGCTACTTCATACAACAACATTGGTGGTGTTTATGACGATATGCGAGAGTACACGAAAGCAATTTTATATTATGAAAAAGCACTTGATATCTTTCACAAAACTCTTCCTTCAAATCATCCTGATTTAGCTACTTTATATAATAACATCGGTTTGGTGTATAAGAACATGGGAGAATACTCGAAGGCACTTTCGTATTACGAAAAAGCACTTGAAATTCGAGAAAAAATTCTTCCTTCAAATCATCCCAATTTGGCACAATCATACAACAACATTGGATCGATTTATAGAAACATGAAAGACTATTCGAAAGCACTTTCATATTATGAACGTGCATTGGACATATGGCAACGTTCATTACCTCCAACTCATCCTCATATAAATACTGTGATAAACAATATTAAAATTGTAAAAAAAGAAATTATAAGGAATAATTGATGAATAAAAGAAAGTTTTGTTTACTGATCTTTTGCATTAATTCTATTTTGTAGTGACTCGCACACACGTAGAGAGAACAACTCTGTAAATAATAAAAACGTATTTGAGGATGTTGGTATCAGAGTTTTGACATAATCTTCACACCCGGCCTATATATAAACCCTGAACTACTTTAAATTTATATTGGTTTCGTTTTTACTATGATGCCATTCCGAAGTATTTAAGTGTTCTTGATATCAAGTGATAAAAAACTGAATCGATTTTCACGGGAATAAACCACAGTTCTACATTCATCTATTTATGAATACAATCTAATATCTTTCGATTTCTAAATGAAATTTATTTCAATAAAGATAATACATATATAAATAAAAAAACGAATGTTTCTTTTATTTTATCCAGTGTGAAGATGTAGATGTTTTTTAGATCGTTAAACTGTTTAAAAAGAGTGATCTTTAATGGTCATACATTCTTAGCTAAGGTGATAATTATGAAAAATTTAATTTATTTTTGTTACATGAAAGTCTTTATAATAATTCCATGTATAAAAGAAATATTTTGCTTTGAAACTATTATCCTTTCATTTATTAGATAACAAGTATAGAATCATAAACAAACAAAAAAAGTAAAAGTGAATCGTATTACTGAGCGAATAAATTTCCAATTAAACTATCTGCACATTGAGAGAAAATAAAGATTTTCAATACTAAGAAGTAAAATAAGATAAATATTTCTAAACCAACCCCCTAATTGATCAAGTGCTTATCTTAAACTTGAACGACGACAACAATCATTTAATTTAAGATCAGAACTACAATAAATAACAATATATGTATATGATATATGCCTGTTTTTTCTTCTTCGTGTATACCTAGTAATACATGTTGGATTAATTCTATTAAGCTTTAATGGTGTATTTCGAATTCAATCTGTAGCATATATGTATCATTGGAACATATTGTATTGGATTCTATAAGGAAATTAGAACATATAATTTATATTTTTATATTTATTAAACATATCACTTTGTTTGCTTGTTTTAAATGCATGTTTCTATGAATACATTTTAATGAAAAATGATAGAAAATGTTATAAAAAAAAGAAATATTTACCATCCATCCATTCATTGTGTGTATCATTGTTGTACAAAAAAGACCAGCTGTGCTAAACAAATAAATATAAGTTCGGGAACAGGTAAATACTAAAGAATACGAAAATATAATTATGAAAATAATGTTTTAATTTCAACTTACAATCGTTGTTACATTAAATGTTGAGTCAAAATCAATAACAATAACTAATCTATCAATAAGAAAATAGATAATTTTTCAAAAACATACTTTGATTGATGTTGATAGTGTTTTCTTGGACGTTGACCTTGAGAAATAATATTATTTTCAGTAGCTGTATAACATTCTTCAATATGTTCTTTTAAAGGGAATGAGTATTATTAAATCATTCAATCATATCTAATTTTTGATGACATTTGAATAATTAAAAATAAAAATTTAAAAACAAATATTTTTCTAGTATAAAAAACGATATGTTAGAATATCTGTAGAACTGTTCTTTCATATATTTCTTAGTTCTTCTTACAGTGACTGATAATGTTTAAGTTTCGTTAAAATTTTAAAATATTCTTACTATACCTTTGATATATTTGCAACAACAAAAAAGCTTTATAATTTTCTATTATTGTTATATTTTTTAAAATCACTTCCACTGATTTAATTATTTTTTCGTCAGAAAATAATGCACGAGCACATGCTATAACATATTTAGTTAATCCTTTTCCATGTATCGTCGAATCAATTTTAATATTTAAATTTTTCTTGATTTTTCTTCCTTTTTAACTGTTTTATAAATTATTTTTGTAGTTGAAAAATTTAAACCAACAACATCATCTTTATTTAATATTGTATACATATAATCAATAAAACGATATGTAGAAATTTTTTTATTTAAAATTGATGTCAAATCAAGTTCAATATTGAGTTGATCGATAACAAAAAATGATACAGATATTTATTATAAAATTCTATTAACGTACCGTTTATAACTGATGTTAAAATTTTTAATATAAATTTTTCTAATGCATTTAAACGGTGTTCAAAACTAAACGATAGAGTTTTTCCAAAAAATATTGAATAAAAATAATCAAGTAAATTTAATCCAATAACATAACGATTAGTTAACAAAAGAATTTCATTTTCATATATATCATCTTGATAATCATGATATTCTTGTGTACCTTTTATGAAGTTCTATACATTTTAATGGAAAACAATCTACTGTAAGTGTATGTAATATACGACATTGATCAATAGTTTTTATTTCGTCAATATTGTTTATAATAAAATGAAATATTGTACCAAGCCAAGAAATTATTGGATATTTAAATAAATTTATAAATATGTACTAATTATTGATATACCAGAATATAGTGAAACTTCATTTGACTAAATTAAAAAAACAAAACAAAAATCTAAAATATTTCATTTAAAAGAATTCATTTACTTGAACACATAAAGAAATAATATAATTAAATAGAGTTTGTAAACTACATTGGTTATCAATAATTAAAAATAATATTTACTTTATCATAATCTTCTCCGTGTATTATCATTTTCTGAAACATGAAAAAGAATACATTTTTTTCAAAAATGAAACTATATTTCATAAGCGATTGTTCCTCTCTAAATATCAAACTTCTATTAAAAAAACCCTTTAAATAAAACTGTTGTTATTTAAATCTCGATTCTAATAAATGAGAAATATCTTTCAGACAACATTGTTTCGGTTATATAGTCGATGAAATAAAAAAATAAATTTCAATTATATTGATAAATAATCTAAAAGTTACTATCAATATAGTTTATTCAGTTATTTATGATTAACTTAACAATTTTAAAAATAATAATTATCGAATTTTATTGAGCTTTTAAACTTGTATTGAAATAATGCACATGTATAACAATCCAATAAAGTTATAACTGTATCAAACTATTGATACACAAGCGAACGTGAAAATTATTCATGCATATCGGTTAAACATTTTGCATTAGAGAGAATTGCTTTCACGTTTTATTTTTTCTTATCTTCACCTGTTGTACTTTCAAATCTAAACAAAATCAAAATTTCATTCACAAGCAAAACTCTTGTTTTTCTTTACCTATTTATAATATAATTGTTGTCTTCTGCTTCAACTTTTAATTCAAAATATTTTCGAATTGGTCGAATCCCTTTTTATCTTATACAAAAAAATTCTGAGGCTTCTTTCTTTTTTTCTTTCTTTCTTCTGTTACGTTTGAACACGTGTAACCTAGAGTAAGTAATGTAAACATCAACCCATGCTTGATTACTTGCATCAGTAGCTTACAACGGTGGACGTCCTTCGAAAATGAAGACATGTGCTATTCAGAACGATTGAAAGAGACTATAATGGAATAATGATACATTATACTGAGTGAAAGAGAGAATGATTATTTTTGTTATTGTTTATTGAATTTCTAGATGAACACTGCACGATAAACTCTCAAAACGAAATGTTGACTTTTCATAATTAGTAAAAAAACAGTTTGAATGAGTCAATTTTATGAAAATTGTGTGTTCTTTTGAGTAGAAAACTTAATATAAATTTGAATCAAGACTTTAATTGGTGGTATCTATCAGTTATTTTGTGGAACGTTACACTCTCACATTTAATGAAACTTATAATAAGTTCAATATGCATTCTTGAGCTTAGACACATAATAACACGCTGCCCATGCTTATTGTAAATAGCTGGTTTTGTTTTCAAAAAGCAAAGAACAGTATATTTTCATCGTTTAGTTTTATTAAAATAAAGAATTACAAAAAACTCAGAAAAAATAAAAATAAAACAAAGGCAAGAGTGAATGGTAAGAAAGCAAAAAAGAAAAGAAGATAAGAAAAAAAAGGTAGCTAGTTTATAATGTTTTTTTACGTTGATGATGATTGATGGCATCATCTGGCTTTTGATGTGAAATTGTAGTCGTACCATCATATGCCCTTCAAAAACAAAACAGTGTATATATTTGGTATGAAAATAATTCGAAATAATAATATCAAATAACAATGTATGACTGATGAAATAAAATATCAGCATCAGTCTTTAAGTAGCACATACCTGGCTTATCCAAAAACAACACTCGATTCAAATATTCATCTCATTTCCAGAACGTGATGGATATACTTTCAGTGCTCGTCAAAGACCACCAGTTGGAGGAATTATTCTCATTAAGATCATATTCACATACCATCCTCAACTCAAAGCAGACAATTACAGTTAACTCCGTATTCAAAAACGATACAACATATTACTAGTTCAAACAATCATTGAAATCCTTTGTTTTTCTCTATTCAAAGCAAACATTAACCCCTATTACAGTATTGAACAACACATCATAAATGAATACCTATCATGACCATTCTATACACCTATTATTCTCAATTTAGCATAAACATTTTCAAGTGGTTCCACACTTGAGTAATTCACCACAAAACAATAACTCTAACAAGCTAGGTATTCCTATATTTTCGTCAATTCAAAACAAACACTTACAGTTGGTTCCATAGTCGAGGAACACACAACGATTTGATAATTTACATCAAGAGTATGTCGAAATATTTTGCTGAGTTTAAAGCAAACATTTACAGTTGATTCCATCGCTCAGAAATAAATAATAAATGAATCATCCATAGTAATATTTAATCCAAGTATTTTTCACAATTCAGAGCAAACATTTGCAGTTGATTCCATCACCTAGGAGAACACAACGAATGAATATACAATACGAATATCCTATTGAAACATTCTGCTCAACTTAAAACACGCACTTGCAACTGCTACTATGGCTAACCACCACACGACAAATGAACAACTGATACCAATATTCTATTGAAATATATTGCTTAATTCAAAGGAAACATTAAGAGTTGATTCCATGGTTGAGAAACATACGACGAATGAATAAATGATAGCAACATTCTATTGAAATATTTTTCTCAATTTAAAGGAAACATCACCGGTTGATTCCATAGTTCAGGAACACATGACGAATGAATAATTGATATAAAGAGTATATTGAAATATTTTTCTCGACTTACACCAGCTCATTTAGATTTGATTTAATAGTCGAGGGACACACTACAAACGACTAATCTGAACAAGTCCTACATCCCACGATTTTGCTCAATTCAAAACAAACATTTGCATTTTATATCATGGTTGAGGTACCCACAACGAATGAATAATTGATAACAAGATTCTATTGAAATATTTTACTGCATTCAAAGGAAACATTTACAATTGATTCTATAGTAGAGGAACATACGGCGAATGAATAATTGATATCCACAATATATGGAAATATTTTTTTCAATTCAAAGCACGCATTTACAATTGATTCTATAGTTGAGATACGTACGACGAATGAATAATTGATTCCGAGATCTTATAAAAATGTTTTACTGCATTAAAAGGAAACATTTACAATTAATTCGATGGTTAAAGAACATACGACGAATGAATAGTTGATCCCAAGATCCGATTGAAATGTTTTACTGCATTCAAAGTAAACATTTACAATTGATTTCATGGTTGAGGTACCCACGACGAATGAATAATTGATATAAAGATTCTATTGAAATATTGTTTTCAATTCAAACGAAACATTTACAATTAATTCAATGGTTGAGATACCTACGATGAATGAATAATTGATGCCAAGATTCTACTGAAATATTTTGCTCAGTTCAAAGGAAACATTTACAATTGATTCGGTGGTTAAAGAACACACGACGAATGAATAATCGATATCAAGATTCTATGGAAATGTTTTACTGCATTCAAAGCAAACATTTACAATTGATTCGACGGTTAAAGAACATACGACGAATGAATAGTTGATACCAAGATTCTATTGAAATGTTTTACTGCATTCAAAGCAAACATTTACAATTGATTCGATGGTTAAGAAACACACGACGAATGAATAAATGATAAGAAGATTCTATTAAAATATTTTGCTGAATTCATAGCAACGCTTTTCCACTTGATTGTATAGTTGAAGAACACACGAAAAATGAATAATTGACAAGAAGATTCTATTGAAATATTTTGCTGAATTCATAGGAACCCTTTTCTACGTGATCGCATAGTTGAGAGACACGCTACAAGTGACAATTTCAAACAAGCCATACATCCTACTATTTTACTCAATTCAAAGCAAAGAGTTACAATTGATTCGATAGTTGAAGCGCATACGACAAATGAATAATTGATACGAAAAGTATATTGAAATATTTTGCTCAATTGAAATCAAACCTTAGGAGTTGATTCTATGATTGAGAAAAACACGACAAATGAATAATTGGTACCAAAATTCTATTGAAATGTGTTGCTCAATTCAGACTAAACCTTAGGAGTTGATTCTATCATTGTGAAACACACGATGAATGAATAATTGATATCAAGATTCTATTAAAATATTTTTCTCAATTCAAGGCAAACATTTACAATCGATTCGATAGTTGAGAAACACACGACGAATGAATAATTGATACCAAGATCCTATTGAAATGTTTTACTGCATCCAAAGCAAACATGGACAAAA
>CAJNOI010001061.1:0-19958 GCA_905250115.1 Adineta steineri | reverse complement strand
AATTGAAATTCTTTATCATTATTTGATTGTAAAAGATTACTTAATGCTATACTAACAGTAAAACCATTTTTGGGTATTTGTGTACGTTGTGCTTTTCGTCGTTTATTAATAACAACAAGAATTTGTAATGCTTGTTCTCGTACATGTACAGATAATGTTGAATAATGTGTATAAATATATGATAATAGATATTGTACAACTTGTTCTTTTAATGGATCATCTAATGATGACCATTCTTTAACAATACCTTCACGAAGTGCTGTTAATGTTTGATAAACAACATAACTTGATGATGAATGTTCAATTAAATATCGATATAAATCAAGTGAAAATTGTGAACGACGAAATTGTAAAAATACCTGAAAGAAGATTTTGTATTTTAGATATATATATGATAAATAGGAACAAAAAAAATTCCAACTAACTTTTTCAGCTTCACGACGTCGTTCATTTGTAATTGTATTAGCAGCTGATAAGAATGTTTGAGCAGCATCTTCAAGTACTTGACGAATATTTTCCATATCCATATTTCTCAAACTTCTTCTTTCCTTTTTTTTTCAAATAGATGTTTGTTTTGTTTTATTAGCAAAAATTAACCATTCACATATCAGATGATATTATAGTACCATCTATCGGTTAATATATATATATTTTTTAATATGATTCATATAGACATTTTTTTTCGTTTCAATGACACAACGAAACTGTACCCAATTTCGGATGAAAAAACCCGGTAAAAACTTTTTAATTATCTTAATTATTTATTTATATTTTTTTCTGAAATATTTAGATGAACTTGAAAATGAATTAAACAATTTACAACAGGAATTAAATATTTTAAAACTTGGTACAAATAATTCAAATAAAATTGAAAACATTCAAAAATCTATAGTACATATACGTATTGTTCAAAATCAAACAATAAAAGATAATTTAAGAAATTTTTATCAAGGAGAAAAACATAAACCAAAAGATTTACGACCTAAACAAACACGAGCAATACGACGAGAATTAACATCAAATGAAAAATCAATTCAATTAAAGAAAATACAAAGAAAAAATAGCAGTTTTCCACAACGTACATTTGCGATTAAAGATTAAGATTTAACTTTTTTTTTCGTGTAATTTAATAAAATAAAAGATGAACAGGTACATATTGTTTTATATATTCTAGATTATATTTTATGTCAAAAAAGAAACAGGTAACATTCCAAAGTAATATTCCAGGAAAATTTATTCCAAGAGATGATCCACCAGCAGCATCAGGTTTGCATTTCAATCATGTGAATGATAATAAGATCTGATATTGTATATTTAATAGTCTTTCGTTTTGGATCAAATGGCAATCGATTTAATTCGAGAATGGCTGAATTACTTGCTTCATCATCATTATCAACAACAGTAAATAATGAAAATGAATCTATTCCAAATACTAGAATATCATTTCAAGATAATCCAATATCATCATCAGTTTCACCTGAAGTAACTACTAATGATTCAACACCTGTTCATTCAAGATTAATACATCGGCGTATTGCAACAATGCTTGACACATTGAAAGGACGTGGTAGTAATAGTGGAAGTACTTCACCGCCATCAACGCCAAAATCAATACCTACGAATATTGAATCTAAAACACAACCAATCACATTTGGACAATTACGACAAGCAACAACATCATCCACACTATCACCACCACCATCGTCTTCTTCTTATTCAACAGTTGTCGAAGAAATTTCATCATCCAGAGTTTTATCAACTAATACATCCCCTGATTTTCTATCGATCCATACGTCAGACAAACAGCCTCATCATACAAATGTAACATTATTAAAAACTGATAATCGTTCAGATTTAATGCCAATATCATCAACACCAATAGCCAATAAATTACCTTCAAAACATCAATCAAATAAAGCACGACTTCATTATTCAGCTTCACTTGAAAAATTACTTGAACAACATAATGTTGTTCCTCAAATGATTGAAGACAGTGAATTACAGCAAGAAGATCAACAACAACAACAACAACAAGAACAATCAAAACCACCATTAACAGTAGATGAGATTCTAGCTACTCATTATTCGAAAATTAAAATACCAACAACTACTGAAGTACAAACATCAACATCATTACAACAACATTCATATCCAAATAATAGTTTAGGTTTTCATCTTCAACCATCATCATCAGGATGGAATCCATCACAAATCAATCAACGTGTTACTCCAATTCCTCATCAACTTAAATTAAATGAACAAAATAAGAATCGACCACCACCTCCTTCCTATTCATTTTCTATGTCTAATGGTCATCGTCCACCTGCACCAAGTATGTATAATATCTTTTCTATGAGAATAAAAACTCATTTTTTGATATTAGCAAATAATCTAGTTCAACATTTAATTCGTCATCCTGTACCATCACCAATACGTGAATA
Organism: Adineta steineri; assembly: GCA_905250115.1. NCBI lineage: Eukaryota > Metazoa > Rotifera > Eurotatoria > Adinetida > Adinetidae > Adineta > Adineta steineri. Next base: position 17,517 of record CAJNOI010001061.1, on the reverse strand, counting down.
TGATTATTCTGCATCTCAGTTAGCTCAACAGCTACTACCGGTAAATCCATCAATAATATCTGCTTCTTCTTCGTCTTCATCTGTTACAACAAATACTTCTATTCGAACTCCACCACCACGTTATGAGTTGCCAACAACAACAACAAATATTGAACGTTCTCATTCAGCATTATCATCAATGAATCGTTCAAATTATTCTCAAACTAATCCTTCACATGCTGGTTTTGATCGTGAATTTTCTCGTTTACTTTATGGTAAAGATGGTGGAAAAAAAAGTCATCAACGACAAAAACGTAAATCACTCAGTGATCCAGTGAAGTAAGAAGAAATAAATTATAAAAATTTTGATTACTTCTATTTCTTCTTATTCTATTAGAAAAAGTGTTGAAGAAGCAGGTCGATCAGTTGAAAAAACTCATCGTCGATTAACAAATCATTTACATAAAAATGATATAGTTAGAGAAGAAGAAGAAACAAGTAGTGATTCAAATGAAATTGATAAACAAAGTCGTAGTTTATTTCCACAACGACATTTTCAACGACAATCAGAGTAAATTAATTAAATATCTTTGTATTTATCTAATTTCCAAAAAAATATTTTTTAGTCTTATTGTAAACAATCGAGAATTTGCTAAAAAACCTATTGTACCTCCTAATCCATTTATAACAAAACCAATTCCACAATTTTTAACTGTTTATTCTCAAGCATCATCATCGAATGATATTCTTCTACAATGGCAATTATTTAGTTTATCAGATCTTGAATCATTTGATGCAATGATGACAAGATTATATAAAGATGAAAATTTATTGCGTGTTAAACTTTATGAAATGTATCGTACATTACTTACATCAGTATTAATATCGAAAACATCATCAAATAAAATTGATCTTAAAAATAATATTAATGATGATGATGATTCAATAACAACAACAGCTTTGTAATAATCAAATAATTATTTTCCGGTGCTTCAATAATTTGCTTTTTTTCTATTTTGTTTTGTTTTATATAGTGCAACAGTAAATAATTTTCTTTTTTTTTAATAATTTGTAGATAGAAAAAAATATAAGCATGAATTTTATTGATAAACTTCTTAAAAATAATCCGCATGTTCATATTCATAATGATAAACGAATTCATGTTGAAGAAATTATTTGTTCATTAATTAATGATGGACGAAAAATGTTACATGTTGTAGCTGATTTTGATTTTACATTGACAATGTATGAAAAAAATGGGTGTCCATTACCAACAACATTTGCTGTTGTCGAAAGCAATGAACATGTTACAGTAAGAATTTCATTTATTTTTTATGTTCTGACTAATGTAATTCTTATAGTTATTGAGTGTCTCGAAGTATTTCAAAAACAAAAATTGCCAGGAGAAAAATTATGATGATTTATTTCACAAATTTTATTGAGTTTTTGATCTATATATAGGATGCGCCACGACAAAATCAATGTCGTCATTACGATTAGACACAGGTAATATAATTTTTATTATACAGGGAAATTTTTGTAAAACATACACCTTGATAGATAATATCATATTTTCAGGGTGAGGGTGGGTGTGTATCTATGTTCTTCATCTATATCTAGACGCCCCCACACTCTCCTGAAAAACATATAGAGCATGTTAGATGCCAGTACAAACAAGTTGCATAAAAGTTTAGATTGCACTGTAAATTAGAAAATAAGTTATAGAGTTTTTTAAAGGATATTCTAGAAATGCCTATATGAATTTGACCAACATTTTCCAAGTACTTGCAAATCACAAGCGATTTTTAATCTGCAGTTTTTTGCTACGAAATAAATTTGAATTAATAGATTCGCAAAAATCAACTAATGGATTATAGAATTTACAGTGTATAACCAATTCGAAATAAAAAAGATAAAGTAAAAAATCAATTAATCAGATTGATAAAGAAAAGACATTCAATAAATTGAGTTCAAGTTTAATAATTTCTTACTAACAATACGTAATTACATTATATCAAGAATCTGATATAGAATATTAACATTATAGTCGAATATATTTACAAATGATCAAATATCTTTCATTATAAAACCATACAATAGATTCTTTCTATGTTAAATATTTGTATTTGAAAACATTCATTTTATTAAATACATAAATAACAAATAGAAACTACATCGAATAATTAATTTAACATCTGTCCTATCAGTTACTATTTGTCAACCATATTTTTCAAATATTTAAATAATCTATCTTTCAATATATTCATTTAGTTGCCTGATGGTTCATTAGTTCGTGATCAAGCTGATCAATTACGTTTAAAATATCATGCAATTGAACATGATGTTAGTTTGACTATACAAGAAAAAATTCCTTATATGATTGAATGGTGGCAGAAAGCTCAATCTCTCATACTTGCTTCGAATCTCAATCAATCAATGATGCGAGAGTTAGTATATCAATCAAAATTAGAATTAAGACAAGGTGTAAACGAATTTATTACTGATTTATTACAAAGTGATATTCCTATTCTCATTTTTTCTGCTGGGTTAGGTAAATATTTCATTTTTCAATATTATTTCATATGACAAATCTAATTTTAGGTGATGTGATTAAAATTTTTCTGGAAAAAGAAATTCCTAAATTTAAATATAATCATAAATCTTCACATATTGTCTCGAATTTTATTCAATATGATCTCAATGGAAATTTAATCTCATTTAATAAAAAACTCATTCATTCATTTAATAAAAATGAACATGAAATTGAAGATACATCATATTATCAATCAATTCTCAATCGTTCAAATGTTATTCTTTTAGGTGATACACTTGGTGATGTTGGAATGGTTGGTGGAATGAATAATTTAAAACAAGTTCTTAAGATTGGTTTTTTAAATGGAAGTATACCAGCAAAATTAGAAGTTTATAAAAAAGTTTTTGATATTGTTATCTGTGATGATCATACATTTGATATACCTAATTTAATTTTAAACGCAATTTAGAAATTTTTTTTTTAATATATTTATTTTAGCAAATTTATTAACTCGGAGTAGTTTGAGAAAGTTTTATTTACTAACAACACCCCATTTTTTTATATTTTTAGATCGATGAGTGTGGAAAAAATTTGTACAAAGAAAACAAAGTTTTCATTTTTAAAGAAAATGTAAGAAAATAATGATGAAATTATGTGTCATGTTTATTTGATATATTTTAGCTTGATACGATGGTTTTTTGGTGTGATTTTAGTTGTTACTTCATTGATTATATTAGCACCAGTATTACTTCGTTCGTATGGAGATTTGATTTTAACAAAAATGTTTTTCCAAACTTGGTGTAATTATTTTAATCCTTTATTATTTAATTTAAATATTGTATTTATTTTTATTTCTAAATAGCTCGGTATTATCCATGGATTGATTTGAGCAAACCAGATTTATTCAGATTAAATGCAGCTAATGTTTACGAACAAACAGAAGCAAATGTTACAGTAGGAATGTGGTAAGTTTAAGTCTATAGCAACAAATCTGAGCTAGTTACGAACACTTAATACCATCTTTGGATTGAGACTAAGAAGATCATAGAACTATTTTAATTGATATAGGTATATATTACCATCAACAGTTAAAATTGATCAGAATTTACCAACACTTGCTGATCATCTTAAACAATATGTTAATTCTAATGATCTTCCTATCATTATGTATTTACATGGTCAAGATGGTACAAGGTAAATAAATAGAAACAAGGATGATTTTTATAAAAACAAAATACGTTAAAATTTATGTTAGAGCAACACATTATCGATCGAATCATTATCGAGTCATGAGCAGTTTTGGTAATCATATAATTGCACTTGATTATCGTGGATACGGTGATTCAGTTGGTGTGCCATCTGTACATGGTGTTGTTCATGATGTATTACATGTCTTTAATGTAATACGTAAAGTTTGCCCTGAAAATCCAATAGTTATATGGGGTCATTCAATGGGTACCGGTGTTTCGCTATGGACAATGAATAATATATTTCAAAATCATACAAGTAAACAAATAAATTTCTCGAAAAATAATTTTATTATTTTTTGTTTGTAATCTAGAAGTAAAAAAACCAGTTGGTCTTGTTCTTGAAGCACCATTTTACAATACAATAGAAGGACTTGTTTCATATCCATTAACACGAGTATATTTTAAAAATTCTTCTTCTTAAAATTATGATATTTATCATTAAGGTATTAAAAATCAATCCATATTTTATGCAAGCTGCTCTTGATGCGTTAACAACTGCAAAACTCGATTTTCCAAATAATGAATTGTAAAAATATGTCAATAGAGAGAAACATAAATTATTTTCTTCTTATATTTAGGATATCATTTCTACCATTACCGATCGTTATTATTCATTCAGAAGATGATGCTATTATTCCTTATCATCATGCTCATTTAGTAAATCCAATAAGAAATATTTTTATTATTTGAATTTATTTATTATTTAGATTGAAAATTATGTTAAAACTCATCGCGATAAAAATCTACCTCCTATTCGTCTGATAACTGTTCCACGTGCAGCACGTTGTGGACACAATCATATTTATTCCTATTCAAAATTCCAAGAAATTGTTAGGTAAATAGAAAAAAAGAAACGAATCTTTTTTAAATAGATAATTTTATTGATTATTTATTTTAGTGATCTTTCATTTCTTAAACGTTTACCAGTATCGTAAATCAAAATTGTATGTCATATAGTTATAGGTCATATACATGTAGAAATCTCGTGATTTTTTTTTGTTGTTGTTGTGCAAATTAATTATAATTTAATCTTTAAAAAAGAATAAATGTTTTTTTCTAGATATTAATAATAAAAGAATGAGTGAATCAAATGCTAATCGTCGATGGCCCAAACCTATGTAAATATATTTAATGATCTAAAATTTATTTCTTTTAACCCTTTCGGTTTTTGAATAGTTCGATTTTAACGAAAATAAGTTTTATTACGGGTGGTATATATATATTAATTTCATTAACATTACCCATTCTTCTTATTATTTATCCAACAATTGTAAAACATATTGTTTTTATGAACTTTTGTAAGACAGATTGCATTTGATATATATATGTAATAACTGTGTTTTTTTTTTGTATATATAGTGAAGACAGGTACTAATTTTACTCAACCGGAAGCATTTGGTGTTGATCGGGTTTTTAATTTTTATTTGGATGTTGAACCTACAGTTCGTCTTGGTATATGGTAGGTTATTAAATTCAATAAATAGAATAGATATGACATATTTTGCTAAAAATGAAATCTCTCAAATATAGATAGTTGTTTGATACCATTGCATTGTCTCATAAGTTAGAAGCAAAACTTTTGAAGAGCCAAGTCTGTAACAAATTTGAATAAGACAAAATTGAATTTCGCTCTGATATAACTATGCATATAATGCGTGTCACGTAACAGTTACGATGGATAAATCATTGTTTATTATTTTATCTGCTTAGGCATTATCGTTCTCCATTAGTTCAAGACCAATCATACACGACCGATGAAGAGTATTTTCAAAAGCATATTGAATCTACATCCTCAAAAATTCCAATCATTATTTATTTTCATGGCAATGCTTTTGATCGGTATTTAAAACTATATTTTTAATTTATTGAAAATATCAAGCTGAAAGTATTTGATATATTTTAGTTCTTTATTTAATCGTCGTGGAATGTGTAAAAAATTACGTGAAGAATTAAAATATGATGTTTTTACATTTGATTATCGTGGTTTTGGTGATTCAACTGGTGAACCAACAGAAGAAGGTTTAATTCGAGATGCTCGTTATGTTTACGATTGGTTACATAATATAAGTAATGGTCAAAGAAAAATTTATATTTGGGGTCAATCACTTGGTTCATCGGTAGCTTGTCAATTAGCTGCAAGATTATCGGATGATGAAAGTATGAATCTAATATTCTCTACAATGAAAGTATTTATTTATTTATTTAGGTAAAAGTCTTGCTGGTATTGTTATGGAAGCAGCATTTATCAATATTCATCAAGCATTACAAACTCATTATCTTTCATTATTATTTCGTTGGCAACCATGGTTTTCTAGTTTAACTGAAAAAGCATTACGTATAAATAAACTCGGATTTCAAACACGTGGCCACTTATCAAGTGTTAATTGTCCATGTGTACTTTTACATGCTGATGATGATTATACAGTACCTTATTTTCATGGTAAACAATTATTACAAGCTGGTTTAGCTGCTCGTGATGATCATAAACAAAAGAAAAAATTACTTCATTTTACCATTGATATGATTTCATATCATGGTGCTGGTTATGGACATTCACTTATTTACCGAGCACCTAATCTAATACCTACATTGAAGTATGCTATTTTTTCTCTTAAACTATTGTTAGTTCGATTTTTTTTAGACGTGTGATATTTGACGAAGATTTATAAAAATTCGTGCTACAATCAATCTTCCAATTATGAACAAATGTAATTATACATGTATTTTATATGTAGAACATAACAAAAACATAGTATCAATTTATTTAACATAGAATGTTTTTCTTCCATTGATAAATCTGTCATATATATATTTTTTAATGAATAAAAGCGACTATTAGTTTTAAAATGATATTTGACCTGAGAACGGAGTATATCTATAGATTAAATATCCGATTCTTGAATCAAATTTTTATGTTTTTTTTTGATAAATTTCGTTTTTTATTGATTATAAGAATAATACTTTCCAGTTTAAATATGTTTTTTCGAAATAAAAATAAAATAATAAACTATCGTAGAGAAAATGCCTTGAGTAAACATATACACAAAGTCATACAATGACCTGATGTAGAATGTTATTGCGTAGAATTTGACATTTTATGTGTCACATATTTTGCTTCGACTTATATAAGAAATGTTTTGATCACGTTTTATTTTACAGCAAAAACGTTCTTGATATTTCATTCAAAACTCGGAGAGAAAAGAATCCGCCAGAATTTATACCAATAGTTCGTAATAAAACAATATAACATTCGATGAATGAAAAAATTCTTCACCAATAATAATATCAGTATTTGTTTTCATTTAAATAAAAAAAGAGGCTCATCTATTTAAAAGACAAAACAAATTGAATAATATTTTGACTAGGTAAAAATAACAAGAATTACACGGAGGTATTATTTATCAAACAAAGAATAAATTCATAAGGAAGTATTTTTAAATAAAATTGACCATCATTTGGTAAAGAATATTTAACAACATTATCATTATCGATTTTAATTTTAATCTTATTTAATTCAAGTATAAGATTACAAGTTTCTTGATGTGTTAATTCAAAAATTTTCTCTACCAATTCACGTCGAGTTAATGTATGTAAATAAATAACAGAATATATATCATTATTTGCAGTTTTTATATAGAAAGTTTTTAATGGTGGTACAATAATTTCATGTAATTGATTATAAAGACGAATACCAATTGAATCATCATCATTACATATACGACCTAAATCATTTGTAGTTAATCGAAATAGATCCATACCTGTATAATGTTGAAAACGATTTAAAACTGTTGAAAAATTATAAGTTTTTAACCATTTTAATACATCTTCATTTGATGATCGAATTGAAAGTTTTGTTTCTATTTCTTTTTCTTTTGATAAATCTAAACCTATATATTTCACATCTGGTGATGGCGTTGATAAAAATTCATAATTATCATTTAATTTTTTTTGTATATCATCATAATCTTTTTTTTCAACGGAATCGTTTTCAGTTGAAAGTGTATATACATCTGATAAATCATCTGGTGGATAAGATAGACTAAGAAGATCAAGTGTATATAGTGGTGATGCATTACATGATTGTAATATAGTATATTCAAGTGTTGTTTGATAACGTCGACGTTGATCATGATTTAATTTATCAATTCTCAATTTATCTGCTTTATTTTTTCTTTGTGCACCTTTTAAACGAAATAATTGAATTTTACAACAACATGCATGTAAATGTTTAACATTATCAATACCATTTTCATGATATGTATCGATTTGTATACGTAATGGTATACCTTTTTCTCCTCCATGTCGTTTATTAGCAAAATCAGTTGATGTACATTTAAAACGAATAAATAATGATGTTGTTGTCGATGTATCCCAAACAATTTCAACGGCATTTGGTATTTGTCTTGAGCATATAATTGATAAAATTCCATAAGTTAAATTCGTATCAATATCAAATAATGATGATAATTGTTGTTCATTAAGCCATTTTTGCATTAATTCACGTTCTTGATTTTGTAATGTTTTATCCCAAAAACATAAACGTAATATTGAACGATAAGTTGTTGGTGAAGATTTATTTTCTGAAAATGAATTAATATTTGCTTGAAATTTGATTTCATATGGTTGTCCTTGATTTAAATATGTTGTTGTTTCTTCATTGATTCTTGCTGATGATGATGTTAGAGCATTTAATATAAATTCGAATTGAGATGATGATGATGATTGATGTGTTAATGGAGCAGATGAAGAAGAGATTGATGGTGTAGATGCATGACTTTCGTCAGAAAGTTGGTCACTATTTAATAGGTAACGATCAAGATCATCAATAATATCGTTACTGAGAGAAATATTCGAAAGAACATTATTTGATGATGAATCATGAAGTAAATTGTCACCATTTTCCGTTATTGATTTTTGTGATGATAATGATTGTTCATGAAATGAATGTTCCATACGATATAGAATTGTTGCTAATGCTGAATCGTGTAGCATTGACATTATGTATCTTGATTTTTAATATAAAATATTGCCTAGTACACGTGATGACAATCTTGTATGATGCGTGCGTTTCGTTTTGATTTATGTACGCAGTTATATGGGCTGATTTGTGTATTTATTTTTTTTTACTTTTCTATATGTTTTGTAATGTATGTAAAAAAACGAACCACACTCATAACTTGTGGAGAAATCGATGTAAAAACGAAAGGAAAGAGAAAAGAAAATATTCATCGATGCATGCTAATATTCAACATTTAATTGTCAACATAACATTTAAATCTTGATTGTCCAAAATATATTAATCATTACCATTTTTAACTATAAAATATTTTACAAAATGATATTTCTTATCACTGCTATTAATTTAATTCTATGAATGATTGTATATTCATTAGGAAAAAAAACAAATAAACAAGTTCTAGTTAATCATTCACCTACTCATTAAATTACTTAATAGATGTTGTTGTCAATAAAGATATCTTTACTCTTTTTCATTTTATTGCATGTTTAAATACGTTGTTATAACTTATTTATCAGCTGGGAATCAGAGATTTTTCTACGCCTAGTTTCAGATGACGTATAAAATACATTGTACTCTTACAGGACATAACAAAATAGAATGACAATCTATTTTTGATCTGTTATTACTCATAGCAATTATTTTATTGAAAGCCAATCAATTGAATTTTATCAGATATAAAAATGAGCGTTAGCAAAACTGAAAAGTCAAGAAGTTTATATTAATTATCGTTTGATATTACTATACGCATCAGCAGAAGAAAGTTCTGGACATAAATGAGAAATTTTGTTCAAAAAATTTTTTTTGAATGATATCATTGGAAAATATTCTTCATAAATTACTCAGATGCTTAATCATTGGGATATTATCCATGAACATTTTTTGCTCATAAATATAAATTATTATAATTAATCTAACATATCAGAATTCTCATTATATACATCACAGGCAATATTTACATGACCATGTACTTTATGCATATAAGTTCCGCATTTGCAGTATCTAGTGGTAATGCTACTAGGTTATTGTTTACTTTAATAATCAAAAGCTTTATCATAACAAGTTTTGCACTGATAGAGATGTTGCTATTATTGTTGTTGTTAATGATGACGTCATCTATTCGATATAATAGATGGGGAAGACAATATAACATGAACCTTTGTTGAATATATAAGAAACAAATGAAACTCTTAGAAAAAGGAAGTATTTAATAAAAGAGGTCATTCAAAAACTTTACAGTCTAAGAAGCCGATATCGATTAATTGATTACTTAGTCAAAAAATAATGCTTTTTTTATACATATGGACCAAATGGTATTAGTTATATTAAGAAATACGATTTTCCACTTATTGAATAAACCTTTTCCTAATTATTCGTCATTAATGTCTCTATTAAAAATGTATTTAACAGAGGTTTTTAGTAGCTATATCAAAAAACAAAAAATCTATTTTTTTTTCCCACTATCATAAATTTAATATCTACAACCCATTAAAAATACATTAGAATAAAACCGTTCACGACTACTGATTAAGCTTCATTATACATCCTCATTTATATTAACAGACGCAATCGTATATTAAGTTTCTTATATGAAAAAATTCTCTTTCATGGTTGTAATTTGATATAATTCTTAAAAAATAAGAGTTATTAATGGTTCCATTGTATTATTAATTAAACAGAATATCTAAACGTAAATTATGTGATTTATTCAAGAGCATGAATATACGACGTCTTTTAATGTTGATAAAAGGAAGTACAAATATTTTTCTCTTCTGTTTAGATTGATAGATATCTATATATAATATGATAGTCTAACGCTCTCTATGACATTGTTATATAAGGCAAAGTAACTCTCCAATAGAAATCTGACTAACGACTTTTGATGAATCACACAGTTTACATTCAAAAAAAACCTTTCTTTTCTTTAGAGATCGCCTCACTGAGTATCAGGTGGTGTTCGGCCGGATTTTTTCTCCTAATAGAACGACAACGTGTGACCTCCAATACAATGATAATTGTCATTGAAAAAGAAAAAAAGAGGAGAATTTTCTAATATATATCTGAGCGACTTTAATCTAAGCTAAATCTATTCATGATTGTAACGAAAACACGTCGTCGTTTAACTAATGTGAATAATCATTTTACTCGTCATAATTTGGTAAGATTTTTTATGTCTTTTTTTTTCATTTATTATTATTATTTATGTATGAAAAAGATTATATTATTTTAAAATGAAGTAGATCTTTCTTTTTTTTTATATGAATATATTTTGATATAAAGTCAAGTACTCATTTTTTTCTTAATTGTATTATTAATTTACCTAAGTGTACATGATTGAACATTTCACTGGCGGCAATAGCAGTGTCGAATAAATTACGACGTCTTTCGTCGTCGACCATGACAGATTATATCACTGATCTCGATAAATCTACAAATTCGAATGATAATGATGAAGAAAAACGTGTCAAATTTGAAAATAAACGATATAAATTATTCAAAGTATATGATTTATTTTAATCTAATTTTTACATAAAAAAAATACTTATTAAATTTTATTTACAATTTTGTCATTATTTTAGCCTCGTGGTTTTGGTAAACCAAGTGTATATCATGGACTTGTTGTAATATTTCTTGAATTTTTTGCATGGGGTCTTCTCACTAATCCAGTTATTACGGTAGGAAATTTAATTTTAGTTATGAAATTGTTTTTTCACTAATCCTATTTGTCTGTTTAGACACTTAATCAGACATTTCCAACTCATACTTTTCTAATGAATGGTGTCATTCATGGAATAAAGTAATTCTTTTCCTTTTTATATATATGAATTTATTGCTTTTTGTTTTGCTCTTATAGAGGTTTATTGACATTTTTAAGTTCACCATTACTTGGTGCCTATTCAGATGTATGGGGAAGAAAATCATTCTTACTAATTACAGTGTTTTTTACATGTTGTCCAATTCCACTAATGAAAATCAGTCCAATGTAAGTAATACTTCCTTTTTATTTTCATCTATATATATATATAATCTCAAGTGTATGCTGATTGTAAGAATGAATTAAATAGCTATAAGAAATAATTGAATCTGTTGAGAATATAAATCGAAAGTTACCTAATACATATGTTTTCTAATGTCAAATTAATTTATTTTAGGTGGTATTTTGCGTTAATTAGTATCAGTGGTCTTTTTTCTGTAACATTCAGTGTTGTCTATGCATATGTTGCGGATGTTACTGATGAGAATTCACGAAGTGCTGCATATGGTATATATGATTTCATCTGTTGATTATTGTTATATTAAATTATGAGTTTTTATTCAAGGTTTGGTAACAGCAACATTTGCTGCATCATTAATTACAAGTCCAGCTATTGGTGCACATTTAGCAAGACTATATAGTGAAAATTTTGTCATTGCACTTGGTAAATTATTGTACTTTTTTTAAATTTATTATATACTTTTGTATTTATTAAGGTACTGGAGTTGCTATTCTTGACTTAATATTTATTTTTTTTTTCGTGCCCGAATCATTACCAGAACGATTAAGAGCCGATAATAAAATATCGTGGGATAAAATCGATCCTTTTGCTGTATGTTTCTTTATTATCTATTCGAAAAAAAAAATTCAATGTCAAAATATATATATAGGCTCTTCGAAATATCACAAACGATCGATTTATCTGTCTTATATGTCTTATTGTTCTTTTATCTTATCTCCCCGGTGAGAAATCTAAGTAATAATTATTTATTTTTATTTCCATTATGTTTTTTAGAAGCTGGACAATATTCATGTTTTTTTATGTATCTACGACTAGTATGTTTTCTTTTTATTTATTTATGTATAGTTGTAATGATAAAAATAATAATTTATTTCTATAGCTGCTTGGTTTTTCGGAAGATGAAATAGCTTATTTTATTGCTTTCGTCGGTATTTTTTCTTGTATTGCTCAAGTAAATAAGATCTTATGATTATTTTACATTAAAAAAAAACAAATCATTTAAATAAATTTTTAGACAGCATTATTAGCTTGTTTACAAAAATATTTCGGCTCAAAAGAAACAATTATGGTTGGATTATTTTTTCAAATTGTTCAATTAGCAGCTTATGGAGTTGCAACATCAAATTGGTAAGATCAATAACATATAAAGATTAAATAAATAAATAAATCATTTTTATATAGGGTTATGTGGTTTGCTGGAGGTTTAGCTGCATTATCATCTGTAACTTATCCATCGATAAGTGCATTTGTTTCAGTTTATGCTAAAGATAATCAACAAGGTAATGAATAAAATAAGAATATATTTAATTCATTTTGTTTTAATTTTAGGTCTTGTACAAGGTATGGTGAATGGGGTGCGGGGTTTATGTAATGGTCTTGGCCCGGCTTTATTTGGTTTTATATTTTATTTATTTGATGTTAATTTAAATGAATCAGTACCACCTATACCTTCATCATCAACAATATCATCACATTTAAATCGTACAACAATACGTATCAGTGAAAAATCAATGTATTTATCAATGCTTAGTCGTGATGTTCCCGGTCCACCATTTCTTTTTGGTGCTTTACTTGCTACTATAGCATTAATGTTTTGTTTATTGTTACCAAATTCAAAACCAGAATCAAATGGAATGTATGTTGATACGAGAATTATTGAACAGAAAGCTCGTTTATTAGATATTGATAGTGATGCTAATAGCCATGTTTCAACATGATCATTTGTTTCTTCTTTTATTTAGTTTATAAATCCTTGTTTGTTTATTTCTCTGTTGTTGCTTTTGTTGTTATTCGATTACTATTTTGTTATGAGAAAAAATATACTGAAGATAAATGATTAAAATTATACAACAAAAAAAAAATAAATAAATAACGAAGCAAATAATTTATTTTATTATATGATTTTATGACAGATAGTTGTTTAATCATAAATAGCTGCTCGTAATTCTCACAAAAGATTTATAAGATTAATAATAAAATCAAAATAGAATTTTTTCTCCTATATAGAGTTCAATTGATTAAATAAAATATTTTTATATGATTTTTACAGTCTTAGAAATTATCTTTATTGAAAAATTTGTACATTTACATTTCATTGATATAGTAAATCACTTAAAGTTAAAAATTCTTATTAGAGTGATTTTTTTTTCTGTCAATTATTTTATCGATGATTATTGGTTACGAAATCAGCAGATTCTTCATTGACTTGTTCAAGAGAAGAAAAAAAATTCAATCAATGATGTAAGTACAGTATCTATTATTTATAGCCATTAAAACTTTCTAAATTTACTTCCTTAAGAAATGACTAATATACACTTATATAGTTTAAGGAAGTTAAGCTGATTTCACAAGAAACAATTATAGATGTGATACTTCGAAAAAAATGTGTTTAGATTATCTTTTTGTGAAATTGATTTGTAATCGATTCTATGGCCATATTAAAATGAAATATTATTTATGTTAGTCTTATTAAATTGTCGAAAAAAAAAGTTTTTTCAATACAAATTATATAACAATCACAACAAAATTTCATATATATATATATTCATTTCAATGTTCAATTGTTCTTTTTTCCTGTTAAAAACCGAAAAAAATGACTAGAACAAGATATACAAACACATGTCATTGTAGCAAAACAAAAAAAAGAAAAAGATCACACACAACACAACAAATGTGAGTAAAATTATACTGCTGAGAAGAAAACAAAGAAGAGAGAGGCACACGCAAACAAAACATAGCTATAAAACAAAGCACACATAAAATGACGAATATTGCAATTAATATAAAAAAGAAGAAAAACAACAAAACGTGCTGACTTTGATTTTTTTTGTTTTCGTAGAAAGAACAAAATGTTTAAAAATTTTAATAATTGTCTTTTTTGTTAGTTCGTTTTAAGAGTAAAAGATCACAGCTTTTTTTCTGGCACAAAGAGAAAGAAAAAGAAGAATTTAAGGAAGGAATAGAAACATTCTTTTTTGATTGACTAGGCTATTGTATTGTTATTCTCTTTAAGTCGTAATTCAGCAGCTAAACGACGATCATGTTCCTTGAGATAAAGTGTACGATAAGTATCGCGTTCCTCTGTAAATCGAAAAGAAATTAAGTTCAGCAAAATATATATATATAAACTTACGCGCAATTGAAACAAGTAATTGTTGAAGTTTTTCTTGAAAATAAGTCATTGTATTAAATGAACTATCAAAATGTTGTACAAAAGCTATAAAATAACAGAAAATATTTTATATTGAATCTATAAATTTGATTATAAGAATATATTACTTTCAATTGCTTGTGTATTCATTTCTGAACTTATTTTTGGCTCTTTAGCTGTTGAATCAACAATTGATGATGATGCTAATGGTGAAGACGATGCACCATTAATATGATGATGATAATGATGTCCATTTGGTCGATTAATAGCTGAATGTAATAATCGATTAAGTGTACCAGTAAGACGTTTACTAGCTGCTGATATTGATGATGATGGAGGTAAATTTGTTGTTATAGATATTTTATTTGGTAATGTTTGAATTGATGAAGATGATGGTGATAAACTTTTTGAATCATTATCTTGTTCAACTTTAATCACAGTCGTTGTTGTTGACACATCATCAAGTCCATTTAAATTTTTCATTTGTGATGATGGTGATAAACAATTATTTGAATTTGTTCTTTGATCATTATTATAATCACTTGTAGATAATCTATGTGGACTTATTTGAATATCGTCATCATTTGATATATGAAGATTTGGTCTACTATCATCTTCATCTGTTAAAACATCAATTGGACTACCACCACCACCAGTATAACACTGAGAACTCTCTGAAATAAAACAATGAAAATATTGGCTTTTTTTTGTCTTTATATATGTAAATGAATTAGGTCAGACTGAACTTCTTATGATTTTCTCAAGATTCCTAAATTTTCCTTTTGGAGTTAACACATAATCTTCACAAAATAGCTAGTGCATGATACTCAATAGAAGTTTTCAACGGAATCAACAATAGTAACGGAAATTGAACATCAGTCTAGGGGCTATAACATCGCTTAAGGGCAAAGAACGATTAAGATATTTATGAGCCAATATACTTCTTTTTTTACTTACAACGATATGAAATGAAGAAGACGAAGAAGAAAAAAAGAAGAAGAACTAAAAACTACATACCACTAGCATTTTCATCAATGGAATCAAATCGAAATTGTGCCGATGTTGAATCGGCTTGTTTGTCGCTAAAATAAATAAAATGAAAAAAACATAAATGCAAAATAAACTTAAAAGATAAAAAAAAAAGTATATGAATTCAAATATATATTATCTATATTCTTTTTTTTCTGAAAAATAAACTAAATACACACATACATAAACAATTGATCACTGCTTTATTAGATTTATATACATATATATGAGTTCTTTATTTTATTTTTGTATTCTTACCTATCCAATTGAATATTATATTTTTTCAGAAAATTCGAACACCATGAACGTGATGCAGCAAAATCTGGATTACCAGTTAATTCTCTCATTGTTTGTAATGCATATGAATGAAAATCACGATTATTTACACGTTCACCATTTTCTTGTCGTGTTTGTATCCATTCGAGTATACGTGAATGTGCTTCTTTATTTCGTATAGCTGATGTACGTTCACCATTCGGTTTTTGATATAACCATGAAGCAATCGTTGATGGTGCAACTTGAAATAATTTTGATGCTGCTTTAACACCATGTTTTTCAGCATATTCATGTATCATAACTTTTTGTTCAGGTGAAACAAGTTTATATGAACCACGTATACGTTTTTGTGATGGACGTTCAACTTTACGTTTTCGTTTATTATTCATATTATGTTGATAATCAATTTGATTTGTTAATGGTGGTGATGGTGATGGTGATTGAACTGTTGTTGCTGGTAATAATTGTTGTTGAACTTTTTTAACAAGAGCTGATGCTATAGATATACCATTTTGTTGTTGTTGTTGTTGTTGCTGTTGAACAGCTGCAGCAAATACATCAAATTTACCAAGTATCTTAGCTGATTCATTCTGTTGTCCTTTAATTTTTAATATTGGTGATGTTAATATTGATGATGAATCATTTGGATCAAGTTGTGGTAAAACAGCCATGAAATCCTTTTATATTTTAAAAGAATAGAAAATCCATAATTAAGATTATCTTTGAAAAAAAAGATTTATAATAACTTACAGCAATCATACTTTCATCAGCTGTATAATCAATTGATTCAATTTTTTGATGATGTTGATTAATTAAAGTATTTGCCACCGAGCCTAGTGGTGCTGGTGCATGTAGAGTTGTCGTTTTATGATCACTCATCGAAAGAGAAAATGGCTAGAAAAGAGAAAAAAAAATGTTTTTTTAAATATTATTCATAAAACTTCTTTTTTTTCTTCTTCTTCTTCTATTAAAATACTATCCGAAAATTTAAATATTCATACCAATAAGGTGAACATGAGTAATCGGACGAAAAGAAAATATATGTATATATATATATATGAACAGATGGCAACAGCAGTTTTATTTTATTTTTTAAAAGGGCGCCATTCGTTTTTTATTTATCATTATTACCTGCTTTCGCTTCTGCTTGTTCTTGTCACAAAAAAAAATCGTTGGTGGAATAAGTTCACTCAGCTATTACTACCTTTTTTTTTCTTTTCAGTAAAATGAACGACAGAAAAAAAAGTATATATGCAGAAACGAGAGAGAAGAAAGGAGAACACGAC
>CAJNOI010001060.1:0-15721 GCA_905250115.1 Adineta steineri | reverse complement strand
TCCTAAAAATAATAAGCCAGGTATGTGCTTTTCAAAGATTGTTGCTGATAGTCTGTTCCATCAATCATGCTTTATCTTTGAGATTATTACTCCTAATTATTTTTATACTGAATAAATTTACTATTTCTGCTTTGTAGGAGATACGATGGCACCATTAGAAATCCACAATAAAAATGGAACATCACCATCGATCATCATCAACATAAAAAGACATTTTAAATTAACTAGCTTTTTTTTCTTATCTTCTTTTAATGTTTGCTTTCTTATTATATATTTTCGTGTATGCTTTCTTTTTATTGTTTTAAATTTTTTTACAGTTTTGTTTTTCAATAAAAATCAAATCTTAAAATATAATCTTCTCTGCTTCTTGAAAATAATACCGCATATTTACAATAAACATGAGCGACGTCTTATGATCTGTCTATGCTCAAAAACATGTATTCAATTTATTATAAGTTTTGTTAAATGTGAGGGTGTATGGTTCTAAAAAACAACTGATAGACTCCATCAAATAAAAACTTAATCAAATATATATTAGGCTTTCTAATCAAAAGAGCAAACAAATTTCATAAAATTGACTCATTCAATCTATTTTTCCAATAATTATCGAAAGTCAACATTTCATTTTCAAAGTTTATTCTACAGTGCACAACTAGAAACATATTCTGTATTTCACAAGACAAATTGCAAGGCTTCAGTATTTTCCGTTGGCGTTAGTAGAACTTCCAGCCACATTTTTTAAATAAACAGTAACAAAAACAATCATTTTTTTCTTTGAGTCAATATACTGTATCATCATTCTATTATAGTCTCCTTCTATCGCTTTCAATCGCATATATCTTCAGTTTCAAAGGACGTCCACCGTTATACGCTACTAACAGAAGCAAGCAAGCATGGCTTGATGTTTACATTTCTTTCTCTAGGTTACACGTATTCAAACGAAAAAGAAGAATGAAAGAAAAAACAAAATATTAAAGTAGTTTTATTTAATGCAGCATGTTTAACCGATATGCATGAATAATTTTTGTGTTCACTTGTGTTTCAATGCCTTGGTACAGTTATAACTTTATTGGATTGTTATATATGAGTATTATTTCAAGGTCAATCTAAAAACTCAATTAAACTCGACAATTATCAATTTTTTAAAATTATGAAGTTAATCATAAAGAATTAAATAAACTGTATCGACAGTAACTTCTAGATTATTTACTAATATAACTAAAATTTATTTTATTATTTCATCGACTATATAGTCGAAACAATGTTGTCAGAAAGACATTTCTCATTTATTAGAACCGAGATTTAAATATCAACAATTTTAAAGGATTTTTAATATAGGAGTTCGACATTTAGAGAGGAACAATCAGCTATGAAATATATAGTTTAATCTTTTGCATCAAAAAAAATATCATATTTCGAAGCATTTCAGTTAATTAGTTCGAATTTCTCGATCTGTTTATAAATACTATAAGATTATGTTTCATTACTTTTAGATAACAAACTGATTAAAAATTCTTTTTTTATGTTTTAGAAAATGATAATTCATGAAGAAGATTATGATACAGTAAATATTATTTTTAGCTATTGATAATCAATGTGATTCACAAGCTCTGTTTAATAATATTATTTATTTATGCATTCATGTAAATGAATTCTTTCAAATAAAATATTTTAGATTTTTCTTTTGTTTTTTTTAATTTAGCCAAATGAAGTTCTACTATATTTTGGTATGTCAACAATGAGTACATATTCATTAAATTTATTTGAACATGTAATAAATAGTTGACTTGGTACAATACCTCATTTCATTATAAACAATATTGGCACAATAAAAACTATCGATCAATGTCATTGAATTATTTCTTTTCTTACAATTATTTTGATTTATGTAGTCGAGAAGAAGATATTTGTATTTGTTGGCCATTATTTTCTTTATTATATTGTTCAATAAATCTTGATGATAATTCATGAAGTGGCATATTGTTAGCAAAATTTTTTATTATTGATAATCACTTATTAATATTATATGAACAATTTAATCATATTCTACAAATGTATCTATCATTCTTAATAGATAAACAATTACATACAGTTACAGCAGATTATTTTCCATTAAAAAATACAGAACTTCATCAAAGGTACACAAGAATATCAAGATCATATATTTGAGAATGAAATTCTTTTATTAATTAGTCGTTCTGTTATTAAATTTAATTTGCTTGATTATTTTTATTCAATAATTTTTGGAAAAATCCATCGTTTCGTTTCGAATACGGTTTAAATGCATTCGAAAAATTTATATTAAAAATTTCAACATCAGTTATAGAAAGTATATATATCATTATTTGTTGTTGATCAACTTGATATTAAACTTGGTTGAACTTCTTCAATTATAAAAAAACTATTATAAAAAGTTAAAAGAAGAAGAAACAACAAAAATTTTAAATATTAAAATTGGTTCGATGATGGATGGAAAAATAATTAAATCAATGTAAATGTTTTTAAAAAATATAACAGTAATAGCAGATTATAAAGCTTTTATTTTTTATACAAATATATTAAAGATATAATAAAAATATTTTAAAATATGTATAAAAGTTAAGAAAAGATGCACTCAGACCCACACCATCAATAGTGTCTTAGTATTCATACTATTCTTTACATATGTTCCGTATTGTCGTTGATTGAAGACTTTTTATTCTTATGCAATGCATTGTAATATCAAATCTAGTAACGAAAATATATTTATCCATGTTATACTTTCCGCCAAAATGTTTTGGATCTGTGAGCTGAGTAAATCCCAAAAAAAATTGAGCTCCGAACGGTCTCTTATAAAATTGATTGGTCTTTTGGCGTACGTAGTCTTAATGATTGTTATAGATATTTACTAATAAATAATGCAATTGTCTTTGTAGCAGTGAGAATCAATCCGTATCAAATCAATTAAATACAAGAGGGTAGTAGAACTTATTGAAATAAATTCTATCGTACCTAATCAAATTACATTTTATTCTCATTATATTTACCTAAAAACAAAACTTCCATTGAACCTATTATTAACATTCACAGATCAAATACATCTTCTATTAATTAGAAACGGACCACAAAAAAGACAAAAAAGACAAAAAAAAAAGATTATACAAATACAAAACAACACTGAACTATACCAGAAAAAAATCTAATCTATATTAATGAATACGAGCACAGAGCACAAAAAAAGATTTTCCTGAGAGAGATTAATTATATTAACAATAATCACAGTAATTATGTATCAATTTGATCTCCACAAGTATTTTTTTCAACACCAACGAAACGTAAATGATGATTGGCTCCATAGCGATAATCAAAAAACAATTCTTCGCCAGCAGTTATAAAACGTTTGGAATAAATACCAATTCTATGATCACCATTAACCATAATAACTTTAGCATAACAATTTGGATTTATTGAATGATTAGCAAAACGTATTTTATTTCCACGACGTGTTGCATCAACCATATATTCTTCATTAAGATCAAATAAGAAACTTGTACCTATGGTATCATACATTCTTCCACGTAATTCACCTTCATCTTGTGTTAACTAAATTAATAAAAATAAAACACAATACTATTTGTTTTTTTTTATTCATTTTTTACTTACAATTTCTCCACAATATTCAGCAATAAATTCATTTCGTTGTATATTAATAGTTGTAAACATTCCCCAACCAGCTACATCAGATTCTGCTAATAATAAAGGTTTATGTAAACTACGTTGTATAGCAACATTATGACATGAACATGATGTACTTGTTTTTAATTCATTATTAACACTACGAAAATCATCTGCACCACATTGTGTACATAAATCAGGATCACATTCACGTGCAGCAGCATAACATGGACATTGTTTTGTTGTACATGATGAACGACAACGACATCCAGGAAAACGATTATCACATTTTGTTGGTGAACAACAACAATATTTTTCACAAAAATTACCAGAACGTACACAATAACAATCTTCATTACATGGCATTGAACTATCATGATCGCATGGATAATATGTATGGCGTTTCTTTTCGGATGAAAGATTATTATGATGATTTAACAATATTTGTTGATGACTTCGTTGACGACGAAATGATGAGGAATGAGAACGACGAGATGAAGATGAACGATTATTAGGAGTCTAGAAAAAAATAAATTTATGTTTAGTTTTTTTTAGGGTGAGGGAATATAATTCTTAAAAATCTCTTCACATACTAGATGTTGTTCATCTTTTCCATTACACATTTTTGTAGTATCTTCTGTTGATTTATCATCATTATTTGCTTTTGATAATCCATGAACTTTTTTCTTCTTATGTTGTTCTCCATTAGTTTTTATATCATTCGAATCTGATGATGCTGAACTAACGCCTGAAAATGAACCAACTGTTGATGATGTACTCATTGTTGAAGATTGTCGTTGTAAAATATGATTTTTTTCATTAATTTGAATTTCATTTGTATAAAATACATAGACTTGTGAACATGATTTATCAAGTAAATCAGCAATCATACATATATTATCACCATAAATTAAATAAAAAACTCGAAATAATGATTTATCACTTGCTGACCATTCAGATAATTCATCGGTTAATTTTCGTTTTAATGATGGTTTAAGAAGAAAACCATTCGATAAGAAATTATAATTTGGTGATATTGGCTCAGTTTTAATCATATTTAATTTTGTACGTTTTGAATGAAAACCATTCAGAGGTAATTTAAATGTTTTATTATCAGGTAAATCACTATAACTTCGTTTAAGTTCGATTTTTGTTCGTCTTTGTGGAATAGGATTTGTTCTATAGCAATGACGACTACATGGACGACACATAGGATTAGAATTTTTAGGTTCAATATTAAGATCAGGTACAGCTTGTTTATCTCTATGTAAAAAACAATCGTATCGATGACAACGACGACAAAAAAGCATAAAATATGAATGTAAAATATTTTCTACAGTTGTATCAACTGCTAATGATGAATTATCGATATTAGGTGTAAATTCTTTCGGTTGTAAATGTTTTGATTCAAATATTGTACCGAATCGATCTCGAATAAGATCGGCTGAGGATGAATATGTTTCTAAAATCAGATATAAATATTTTATTATGACAAATCGATTTTATACTTACTAATTAATATTTCGAATAAATTTGATTCATCATCCACTGTCATAGGTATTGATGTATGTCCTGGCTGTTGTTTAAGACGCTTTAATAATTCCATAAGATGGTCTTCATCAAGAATAATTTCATTTTTTTTATCGTTCATTGGTGATGTTTTCGATAAACGACGTGTTCGTTTTGATGTAGAAGACAATCGAATAGCTAGAGTAATAATAATAATAAGAATTTAGTATTAATTCAAAAGTAATTATTTACGTTGTTCTTGATTTGATGAATCAGATTGAACAGAATTGAGAAGATTTTTAATATCTTCATCCTCTTCTTCTAAAACTAAATCTGATAGATTTGTAACTGTGTCACACTAAAAATTAATAAAATCGATTTCTTTTTTGTTTATATTTAAATAATAATCTTACTAGATAATTTCTTTGTAATGGTACATAAGTAAACATATGAGGTATTGGATCGATTTGTGGTAAAATTGAAAGTGAACAAATTAATTTTTCACCAGTTAATTCATCATAAGAACAAGTCGTATAGAGTTTCGAAATTTGTTCATTATGAATTGGCTCGGAAGTAATAGTTGGTTGTCGTAAGTCTTTATAGTGTTCAGCAATTGTTGCAAAAAATGACCTGTGAATATTTATTTGTTTAAGAAAAAAAAAAAGAATGTGAGAATTTGCTATTATATACTTACACTACATCACGTCGTTGTCGTAAATCTATTGTACGAGAGATATGTTTAAATGCTCGGTCAATACGCTCTTTCCATATAGGATCAACTATACTCTTCTCATTTCCAACATCCGTCATAATTTTTCTTTTATAAACGTCTAGATTTCATTTATTATTATTATTTCAAATTGAACACGTTACAAATCTTTTTCTTCCTTCAACAGCTGCAATCAGCTGAGTATAAAAAATATTGTTTTTTTTTTCATCGAATGATTGTAATCAAAATTATACGGTGAACGGACAATAGAGGAAAAAGTAAATATATATATTTGTAGCGCTCGGTTGTCAATGGTTGGTGTTCAGAAGAAATTAACCAATGATAAAACAAAAGAAGATTGATTGAATGATATAAACATAGACATATATTTAAAAATATGATTGAAAATAACGAGAGAGATCAAACATCTTTTTCAATTTTTATTTGTTCTTATATTGAAATCAACAGCGATGTATTAACTAATAGATGAATTTATGATTTAGAGAATGTTCAGAAAGTTTTCGATCAAAATGAAAAGTATGTGTTATATTTCTACTTCATATGAAACGAACTGATGAGAGCGAAGACTTTCATTGATATAAATCTCGTTATTCTAGTGTTTCAATCAAGATTTTCAATGAACGATGAAGAAGTTTATTAATCAATCGATATTGTTAATAGAACAAGAGAAAAAGAAATTGGATCATCAGCAGCTCGTAATAACGATACGAAGCATTTGCTCACCAGTTATAGTTTTCTACTTTTGAGTTAAATAGAGAAAATTCAGTTTTTGAGTAGGAATTGCAATAATTTTGTCAGTATAGTTTGACTTAATTATGATTGTTAACATATTGTGAATACATTATTCATTCATTACACTTTTAACTGTTTTAATTAGCCTAATTCTTTTTTTTATGTTTGATTAAAATGAATAATGGCATAAGTTTCTGGTCTGGAAATTTTCTCATTTACCTAACATATCTAATAGACTAAGAAAAATTCTCAGTAAAAGTTAAGATTTCCAATGAAATTCTTTTCGACGTCTGTCGTAGTTCCATTGGATTTTTACGTCTGAATAAGTTTCATCATATATTTCTCCGTTAATAATATTCTTTTATCACATTTTCCCAGATTTATATCCTCACCCATGCAATATTCTGATATTAACGCCATCTGTTAACAAAACGTCATACATTGGTTGTAAGATAAACTGTTAAAAATACTAAGAAGAAATAACAACAAACAAGCTAATTTTACTATTCCGACTAGTTATTTAATCATACAGGTCATTGATTACATTCATTAAGACTTATATTGTGTTTATAGATTCATATTCTATAGTCTATTGATAACTATTGATTTTTATACATATTGAAACACACACATATATATATATATATACAATGCCGCCACCAACTACGACGGTATCACGAAAACGAACACGTTCAACAAATATTTCTGAAAGTAATAATGATCATGAACCATCAACATCAACTATGGTTTCATCACTACCAACTAATCCAGTTCCTCCGAAACGTCAACGTAATAATCCACCATCTGTAGAATCACATACTACAAATTATTCACTTCGTAATCGTTCCGTAACATCTGATTCTCAACAATCACAACGATACAATTTACGACCACGTCATCCACAATCACAGATTCATTCATCTCAAGTTTCTGTTCCACATTCAACTACAATATCACATCGCACTCGACGTCCTATATCGTCGACATTAACAACTAGTAACAGTTTACAACAAGAACAAGCAACACCATCTACTACTCAACCACGTCAATATCGTCTTGTTTATATATCCGATGATGATGATCAACCAACAACAACTACACAAACATTAACAACAAATATGAATACAACGTTTAATTTAGTAACTGATAATGAAGATGATGAACCAATACCTCCGCGTCGAACAACAAGATCAACATCTAATACGAGTCATAATATACGGTTAATATATAAGAAGAAATTTTTTTAAATCAAATTCTAATTTACTTTTTTTTCCGTATTCTTTAGTTCTCGTACAGTGACCGATCCAACAAGTACAACAACAATTGATAATCAAGATTTTACTACTGGCGGTGTAGCACATGTTCGCCTTAATCGTGCTATTGAAATTGTTATTGATTCTATTCAATCTCTCGAAGGTGCTGTAAATAATTTTGATCAACTTGTCTTTAGTCTTATTTATGGTCGACTAAATACACGAACTGAATTTGAAAGTCTTGAAGTAAAACAAAAAACAATTCAAATCTTCATTTTATTTTCTTAAAATAATTTTTTTTTAAGGGTATGATTCGTTTATCTCGAATACTTAATTTAAATTTTCCATCACGATTAACTCAAGATGAAATTGATGCATTACCAAAAATTAAATTTCTTAACAAATCTGAATTAACATCATCAACACTTTTAGCTGAAAAATGTCCGATTTGTTTAACAGAATTTAATGATCAAGAAATAATTAATAAATTACATTGTACACATTTATTTCATCTTCAATGTATATCAACTTGGCTTAGTGTATGTTTTCATTTGTTCTATTAGAATATTTTTTTGTTAATATATTATAATTTTTCAATAGGAAAATGATTCATGTCCAACCTGTCGTCGAAAAGTGAATGGAAATTAGAAGAAGAAAAAAACTAAATATTTTTGTTTGTTTGTTTATATGCCATATGAAATATAAAGAAAAAAAAAATTAGACAATCTCAAACCCGGTGACAGTGTTTTCTTTTTTTTCTTTTTGCTCTCACTTTGCCGCTCAATGTTAATCTTTAAATATATTGAGCAAATGATTATTTAAATGTGTTCATTCCTTG
This sequence comes from Adineta steineri, assembly GCA_905250115.1. NCBI lineage: Eukaryota > Metazoa > Rotifera > Eurotatoria > Adinetida > Adinetidae > Adineta > Adineta steineri. The sequence continues at coordinate 7,005 of CAJNOI010001060.1, read as the reverse complement.
TTCTTCTTATTTCTGTATAAAAGAAAATGGCGTGATATATACTCTTCTGTTTTCTTTTTGTTCTTCTGATGTTGATTATTTAGTAGAATGTTTGTGTGTGTGTGTGTGTATTTGAAAGCAACAACAATAAACTTATCTATGAATAAAGCTATAAAGAAACTCAAAATTACATACGTAGACAAATGAAATAGTTGGATGTTATCGAAGAAAAATACTGATTATTTATGCGAATATAAAAACATATTGACAAAAGATTTAGTAATATAGATTCTTTTTTGTCTTGTCATATTGTGTAAACCTTTACTTTTACGACATTTTGAAAGATAAAACATAGAGAGTATATCATTTAGAAAAACAACACGTTGAGTATAATGGTTCTTACAAAAAGACAGTGGATTCTTATTGGTAGTGTAGCATCTGTATTAGTAGTTGCTATTGTTGTAGGCGTTACAGTAGGTGTTGTAGTTGGTCGAAAAAAACCTGAACAAGAAACAATACAACAACGAGTACATGATATATTGGCAGAACATCCATTGATTGATGGGTAAGAAAAACAATAGCGTGAAAACTACAAATGATTTTGAGATTTTTGGAACTGAAAAATAAATTTGTCTCTGCATTGCCTATAGAATGTACTTTAAATTTTATCTTTAGTTTTATGACGAGTGCAGTATCATAAATGTTGACTGACGTTCTGATGTATAGTAGATAAACTATAAGTATGCATGTAAAATTTGATAAATAGTCAAAATAGTATTAGAAGAATAACATCTTATGATAAGAATTCATGCTAGTACTTAAGATCTTTCAAATGTACAGTATTATTCTAGTAAATATATGGATATACTTGCGTGTAAAAATTCAAAAAGACAATTAGTTCGAAGATCTAAATTTCGAAAGATACTGTTATAAAATAGATATACAAAAATTTTCCTTATTTTAATTATTAATAAAATCCATGAATATTGTTTTTTTCTCTCAAAATTAACTAAACCCTCTGCTGTAATAAAAGATCCCCCCCCCAACATAACAGGAGACCCGGATCTTCAAATTAGAAAATAATTTTTAAGTTATTATTTTTTTCCCATGAAATTATCTATATTATTGTGTGTACTGTGGAACGAAAGATACAGAAGAATTGAAAACATAGTAATAGCTCGTTTATGCACATCTATAATATGTTTTGTTCACATAAGAACAGACACAAATCGACTAAAATTAAAAATAAGAGGAAAGAAACATTTAAAAATTTGTCTGAAATTTCACAAAATATTATATTGATTTTTGGCAGTTTACGCTCACAAAATCGTTTTAAAAGACCACGCCATAATAGAAGACCCCTTTAAAAGTTTGTACTACAAAATATAATAGTAGACCAGGAGGTCTTTTTTACAGCAGGGGGTTTATTAAAAATGATGTATTCTTTAAAACTTAAGGTCAATTTCTCCGCTTTCATTATTCTAGTCACAATGATTGGGCTTGGGCCATTCGTCGAGATTTTCGAAATAATATAACCAATGTTGATTTGTATGATATGACTAAATATCATGTAAACAATAGTACACCATTTCAGACAGATATAAATCGTTTACGAAAAGGTCAAGTCGGAGGACAAGTTCGTATTGAAATTTATTTTTTGATGAAAATAAAATTAAAATAAAATAGTTTTGGTCAATCTATACACGTTGTACCCATCAAGGAAAAGATGCTACTGTAAGTTTTATGGAACAAATTGATCTTATGAATCGATTAATAGCTAAAGAACCTGATGTATTTCAAATGGCTACAACCGCTGATGAAGTTCGACAAGCATTTCAAGCTAAAAAAATTGCAAGTTTATTTGGTATTGAAAGTGGACAAGCTATTGAAAGTACATTTTCAGCTTTAAGACTTTTCTATCAACTCGGTGTACGATATATGACATTAACACATAACTGTAATACACCATGGTATGTATTCGTTTCTTTTTTTCAATAATAAAATGAATTATTTACACAAATCAAAAGGGCTGATCAACATATGGTCGATCGTCCCGGTTCAACATTAGTCAAAAATAATGGATTGACAGAATTTGGAAAGAAAATTATCATTGAAATGAATCGTCTAGGAATGCTTGTTGATTTAGCACATGTATCAAAAAAAACCATGTTAGATGTATTGGGTGTTAGCAAATCACCAATTATATTTAGTCATTCATCAGCTTACACATTATGTAATCAAACACGAAATGTTCAAGATGATGTCCTTCGATTAGTTGTAAGTTTTTTTTGAAAGAAAATATATTTCGATTCTACAATTGAATTATTAATTTAGAAAGATAACCGTGGAATTGTTATGGTTGCATTTACACCTATTTTTATAACATGTGATAGTAATTATTTAGGAAATATTTCAGGTGTAGCTGGTAAAATGAGTTAACGATTTTTTTTCTCCTAATTAATTATTTAATTGTGAATTTAGCACATATTAATCATATTCGAAATATTGCTGGTATAGATAGTGTAGGACTTGGAGGTGATTATGATGGTATTGACGAGTATGTATATTCATCGTTTTTTTTCTCTTAATGTCTATTTCGATATGTTAGAACACCAGTTGGTCTAGAAGATGTTTCAACTTATCCGAAATTAATTGAATATTTAATATCACAAGGAAATTGGACCGATAATGATATTATTAAACTTATTGGTGGAAATCTTTTACGAGTAATGGAAGAAAATGAAAAGGTAGATTTAGTTGTTTTGTTCTGTGTGAAAATATACATTAATTGTTTTCTTTTAGAATGCACGTGATTTACAAGAGACAATGCAACCACTTGAAGATATGATACCTCTTGAAGATCTAAGAAAGTATAATTTTACTGAATGTCGATATTTAGACATGTATCCAAGCACTACAATTACATGATATATACTTTCAAATATTTGCTTATTTCCATTTTGAAAACGTTTTTTTTTAAATAAATTATATACCGCAATCATTATTATAAAACAAGATACGAAGATGTTGCGCTGAGTTATAAAATATGAAGGAAATCTTAAATTTTCAGAACAGAAAGTAACACTGATGGGTGTGGGTGTGGGTAAAAGTATTATGCATCCACGTCCACCTGACACCCTTAAAAATTTCTTCTTAATAAAAAACAATTCTTCCTAATAAGAACTATTTCTCTTTGGAAATAATATTATACTTTGAAGTAAAATGTATGTGCAAAAATAAGAATAATATACATATTTCGTTCTTTCATTGTATTTCTTCTTAATATGTATTACTTTTGAAAAGATGACAATATCGCTTACCGACACTTTCATTTTCTTTTTTTCCTTAAATACACACACACATCTTCAGGATGGTTTTTGAAAATTTATGTTTTTGACCACGAAATATCGTTAGACAGCTGGATCTTTCAGAAATAAAAGATCTTGATTAGATATATATGTGATAAAAATATCAGTTCTCTGGGCCAAGTAAAAGTATGAAAAACATCACTATCAAAATATCCTCAATTATTACGAAACATTCTTTATTGACTTTTGAAGCTAGACTTTTCTAGATATTGAATGACATGATATAGTTATAATTTTTATGATGCAAATAGAGTGTACCTCCAGGCATCTTTAGAAATGAAAATCAAAAAAAAATAGTCGTTTGGAAAAAGAAATCTCAATACAGAAAAATTAAAATCTTGCTCTACTTATAACTTTGAAAATGAAGTTAAAGTGATACATCTAGATTTTATCTACTTTCCTGTTAATGAAAAATATAAATAATCACGCTGAGTTCTTTGATTATTTTATAGTAAACTAGCAAAGCATATATAATTCAAAAGGTTTTGGAATAAATAGAATAAAAGCAGTATAGTTAAAAACAAATTCAAATTGAAGGAGACATATTTAAAAGAAAATTACATTGCATGACGCTAATTGAAAACTAACAATTATTTCATGAGATTTAAGCGATAGTTGAAGTAATGATTGTAATGTGACTTATAGCAGTAACAGAAATCTAAAATAGGGAACTAGAAGTTTAGAAATTATTTGATAAACAGTCGCATCTAACTAGAAAAACTCTGATTTGTAATAATAAACAAGATTTTCATTGATAATTATATTTTTTAATAAATCTTTCAATGTTTTGGCATTTTCAAAAATATAAGTTTCTCTCTCATAATTATTCATTAACTCCTAAACTGATAAAGTTTATATAACAGACGAAAAGATATTGTGGTATCTATGATAAAATAGCGTTGTTCATCACCATTTTTTCTCAGTCAGAAATTGATGAAGACCATATATGAAACAGCTTGTTTCTTTTTGTAATTATTTACGTAATAAAAACGTTTTTAATCTTTTTGTGCAGTTTAGAAATGAGCGATTCTTTCTTGCATTCATCCATTTATATATGAATCTCTTACATGAGCTATGATTCGATGTGAATTATTCATATTATGCAACTGCAAGGCTCTATATGGATTCATAATGTCTTTTTATACATTAAGTCGACATCACAACATCGAATATTCTTGGAAATTTCTCGATTACATGTAAACAACTTCAGTTTTCACTTGAAAAACTCGATTTAATAACTTTTTTTTCTATTATATAAATTGTCATGAAACTAAATTATTTTATTATTATTATTTGTGTTTAAAACATTTTGCTCACTTTTCTATTCATCCAGGCGCTCTTTTTTTGAGCGGGAAGAAATTGTGGACGGCACAACTAAATATTTTTATTTCTCATACGTCATTTTAGTAATAATCGAGTTTGTAGTTGTCAGATATTTTTTTTTTGTATATTTTTTCTTTATATAATTACTTCTCATTGTTTTGTATAAAAAGTGAATGAACACTACTATTGACATTTTTCATACTTTTTTATAGATCCAACTTTGACCAACAGGAAAAATGTTGGAAATAGAAATAAAAATGTGAAAGAGACTTCTACTTTCGCATACTATCATTTTCCATAAGTATATCTTTCAACGTTTTTACTTACGGTCAAAGTTTCGAAAATACATAGAAACATTTCTAGTAAGTCGTTATATCCAAAATTTGACGGTTACGAACAGATACGATAATAATAATGCTTAAGTTAGAATCTTCTACGACCAGGATAAAGTATTTGTAGGGACAACAGATATTTAATATTCTTTCAGAAAATGCTGTGATACGTTTTTATACAGGATTTCATAAATATTAATATGGCTCATTGACCGAAAAGAAACGAATAGGAAAGAAAAGATAACATATATGCATAAATGAAGAAAAAGATAACCTCTGTCGGACTCTAACTGACACCTTCTGCTATCCGGACCGATGCTCTAAGCCAGTTATACTACCATCTTGAGGGTGTGAGTGACTCTTCATCACCCGCTCTCACCCACCCACGCCTTCAGTTGGAAAATACGATTCAATATTTACTTGATTTTTTGAATGTATCTCTCTCTTGTAGCATGTTTCCCCTTACAATGAATTAAAGCAAGCCTTAAAGCTGTTCTTCATCGTAGTACTCGAAGTCAACATTATCGTACGACTATATTTAAAGAGAATGGATTCTTGAAAAATAATTGTAGTACTGAGTTTTGTAATGATGATTTGGAAGCGTCTTTATGTATCGCTCGGCAAGTTTAACTTGTACGAAACCGATAATTCTTTAACAGTCAATGATCAATTATTAGCAACTCGATTGTTCATTATTCTTTTCAATATCTCAGTTATCATTGTCACCTTGTTTGGTACATTGAGCATGCAAACACACGTCGTAAGTGTCACATCACCTTCGCTCGATCAATTTGAACGTCTGAACGATGAGTATCCGAATACTCTTTCTTGTCCTTGCTCACAAACCAATATTCGCTATGATCAGTTTATGTCATTCGATCCACGTTACCATCAAGTGTGTTCAAGCCAATTTATCTCTCAACAGTTCATTTCAACACTATTCAACATAAATATGTCTAGATTTCATCCGTTAGATTTTCGTCTGATGGCTATGTCCCAGTTTCAGATTTTGGTATTGTTATGCCAAACAGCAGCATGGACTATTAGTAGTGATCTCAATCAATTTCTGACTCAACAACTGGCTACCAGTCAAGCTCTATCACGTGAGGTATTCGAGGTTCAAGTTGCAGCACTTGTCGAACAAATGCAAACCACAACAGTAGCAAATGTGAAATACACCGATCAGCTGGTGTCCCTGGTTATTCTCAACAGTGGAAGTATGTCAGCTTTGAATACCAACTCTTACCTCATCGATAATCCATTAGTGTCGGGTTACACTACTAAACTGGGAGCCTACCTGGTTGAGAATTATATTATCGGCAACGCCTCGAATCCGTTCAGTGGATATTGCCATTGTACCTTCACGTCAAACTGTACTTTTCAAGCTGGTTTCTACAATTATTCCATTCGTCCTTCACAGAATGAGAGCACCGTGTATAAGCCCTCGCCACCACCTATGTTTGTCGTGCCTGGCATGTTGGTTGGATGCTTGCCTCGCGATGCAATACTTCAGTCGACACTAGAATGTTTTTACAATCGTTCATGTCTCGATCTCATTAGTGTCTCACAAGCGATCATCCCACTCAATGCGACTGTTTCATCGCGCTTTCGAGTCAATACAACCGTAAATACGATGTTCGAACAACTCTTCGTTGAAACGTGGCAAAATTCGAGTAATTTCACTAGTTACTACAATGCATGCCATCCGAAAACATGTTCTTACACCGATACACAACGTGGTAATTTTCTTTATGCACTGACGATTCTCGTCAGCCTCATTGGTGGTCTTACAACAATACTTGGTATTTTCGTTTCTCTTCTCGTACAATTCTTTCGTCGTTTACTAGTTAAATGCCGAGGTGAAGCAACTCCTGCAATAGAGAATAATCCTGCAGGTAGGCGGGTTTTTACTTTTCCTGATTTATTTCACGTTTATGTTATGACACTGAGAATTTGTTTGATTTACTGTATTTTTGAACAAGAAACCGTGAGATTATTGAATT
>CAJNOI010001059.1:0-19969 GCA_905250115.1 Adineta steineri | reverse complement strand
GGTGTAACACGCAATGTTAAATTAAATTCCATTCATACGATCTTCATTTTATGTTTTTTTTACATCTGATTTGATTTAATTTTTTTGCTTTCAAAAGAAATTAATCAATGACACATATTTATAAAAAAAAAAAGAGAAGCGGAATACAACAGTCATTACTAATCTCGGTAATAATCCAATGATGTCTTCATTGGATGCGTTTGTATTGTATATACACATATATTTCTATAGAGAGAATGCAAAAAGAAAAAAGAACAGAAAAAGAGAATAGCATGTCTCGTCAATTTTCCAGAATAAAAAGAAACGGCAAGTTACTACTTAGTCTGACATAACAAATGTTTACATTGTCTACTACTACAACTACGTTGTTTTTGTTAAAGTATGATTATAAAAATTAATTTTTCTTTCTTTTTTTTTGTCTTCAGATGAACAAAAATCTTCACCTAACATAACTCAAACTATAGTCATAATAATTCTATTTCATACTCAAGCATAATGTCGTCAAATAATGAGATTCAAGAACATAATCCAGTCGCAAATCTAAGTATGCAACCAGCTAAAAGTATACTTAAATCAACGAAAAGTATCGATGATGCCGGACAAGATTTTCAACATGAAAGAAAATCGTCAACAAGTAATGCTCAAGGAATTGGTATGACTCGATCGGAGAGTAAAAGGTAAATCTAATCAAAAAAACTTTTTTCATTAAATTCTGTTATTTTATTTTGTTAGTCAAAAAATCCCACATTTTGATGAAATGAATATAATTGCAACATATCATCCAGTTGATAAAGATTATGGTCATATGAAAATTGAAGAACCCAAAACACCATATGCACCGAATGATATTATCGATGAAGAATTAGATACAGAATCAGCAACAACAGGAATTGATCCTGATACGCTTGCACAAAGGTTTTTATTTATTGAAAACATTTGATTTGTTATCATATTGCCCTTTTAGATTAAATGAATCAACACAACCTTCAGTAAAATTACGTAGTGATCATATACAAAGAAGATCAATTGATGAAGATGTTGATCCATCATCAATGGATTTAGGTAGAAAATTTATTGTTTAATAAATAGTTTAAATATGATTTTACATATTAGAACATCGTAAACAATTTGAAAGTCATCGTAAACAACATTATAATGAATTTGAAGTTGTTCGATTACGTAAAAAGGAAATTGAAGATGAACTTCGTGCTCTAGAACAAGAAGAACAACAACAACAAAATACTGTCACTGGTTCTCAAGGAAAAGGAAATGAAACGTAAGTTTATATTGCTTTGATTTATTCAAATAGAATTTTGTTTTAGTCTATCATCATCACGCTCATCTATTGATTCAATAAAACCGATCTTAGTTCATCATCAATCAAAAGATTCAATATCATCTGGTAGTGGTCATCATCAACATCATGTACATGTTGAAGATGATCGTATTGATGATCAATCATTAACACCTGAAGAATTAGGTTTGATTTTTACTGAAAATTTTGAAAATAAAAAAATTTTCTTTTTTTTTTTTGTAGAACGAAAAAAACAATTTGAATTAAAACGTAAACATCATTACAATGAATTTCGTGCAGCACGAATGGCTGATAATGATGATGATGAACCAAAAACGACTGAATAATAATTTATTTCTTTTTCTTTTTTTTTTTGTAAGATGTCGTCTATGGTAATAGATGAAATTGATTGAAAAGATATTTCTTATTCTTCCCTTGTATTTTTATTTCAACAGTGTGTTTCTTTGATTATTATCTGTATATGCAAAAACAAAAAAACGAAAGTCATGATCCTTCAACCTTTCGATAAAGATCTCATTCTTCTTTTTTTTTGTCTTAAAGATGTTGACAAGATTAAATTTTTTACGAAGAGGATATTCTATTCCTCAATTGATATTAACTAAATATCGACCAATGCATTTAACATCATTGTTGTCAACACAAAGTAATATACCGCCACCACCATCATCTACAAAAAAGGATTCCACGACTACGTCAACACGTTCTCCTTTGTCACCAAGTGAACTAACCGATGCTGTTCTACGACGTCTACATTTTCGGGAACAACGTGGTGTTGTTAAAGCACTTATTATTGGATCGGGAATTGTAGTTGTATCGACTGTTCTATTTTTATATGTTTTTCGAACGCCATTAAAAAATCAAACTGTTCAACAAGTTGCTGATGTGGCAAGAAGTAGTTTAGAGCAAGGTAATATTTTTCTTTTCATTCTTCTTACTTATTCATAAAATGAGACTCGGCTTTTTTTTGGATTTAATTAACCGTAAACCGAATAGAGTTTTTTTCTATACGATATATGAAACGTAATGTTTCTTTGAAGTGATTTCTACGCAAATAAGAATATAGTTTTAAATTCAATTTCCACTTCAGTTCACTCGATTGAAAGTTTAAATAAAGTTTTCAGTGACTGCACTAATATTCTTGTCTAATTATTTTATAGATAGTGTAAAACAACAAGTAAATCTTTTATCACAAGAACTTATACAAAATCTTTTATCGGATCCAAATATATTATCAAAAGCTCTTTTATTTCTTGAACATGTTATGGATAATCCTTCAACAAAAGAAACATTAATTCGTCTTTTACAACGTTTAATGACTGATCAACTAATGCAAAAAAATGTATCGGAATTTACATCACAAATAATATATGATGTTATGAAAAAACCTGAAACTGAAATTCAACTTGGACAATTATTTCGACGTGCTATTTTACAAAAAGATAATCAAGATGCGTTATATATATTACTAAAAAGCTTAGCTGATGATGAAAAAACTAAACAAATGTTAAGTGATTTAGCAACAGAAATAAGTCATCGAGTATTAAATGATGAAACTGTTAAATTAGCTGCAACAACATTTGTTAAAGATATACTTAATGATTCAGGTTTACAAGCACAAAGTGGAGATTTTGCATGGAATGCAGTTAAGAATGCATTAAAACCTAAATGGTTTACTAGTCATGCAAAATCAACAACCCTGGATGAAAAACAAAAAACCGATGAATATGTATTAGAATCTGATTTTGAAAATTCTATCATTCTACCACCATTTGCACGATCATCATCATAGGAATACATAGCGGCTAATATTTACAATAAATCTGTTATTTGTTATAATAAATTTTCTAAAAAAAAATCTATTTGATTATCGTTATGTTTTACAATGTGTCAGATGTTCGATTCTATCTTTTTTTTCTCTCGTATCCTTAATACAATGATTCAAGTAATCATTTTGTGCTTCAAGCGAAATTTTTTGCGTATAATAGGAAATAATAAATCAAGCAAATATATCTTATCTAAACGCTTAAAACTTTAGAGTATTTAGTGGAACATTTGATAAGTAATTCATTTCCTTTTTAGATAATTAAAAAAGAAATATTGTTTTTTCTCATCAAGTAATCTAGAAAATGAGTCATATTTATCTTATGATTATATTCTTCTGACTCATTTGTATATATAAACAATTGATTTAAGTAAAATAAATATTATAGGAAAAAAAATATATAGTCGTAATGAAAATCAAATGATTTATATTTGCATACAACTTCTATAAATATGTCAAATACATCTATATTATTTGCGTGTCAGAGGTCTATTTGTATGTAAATTTAAATCATTTGTTTTCCATTTAGGTCATAGGTTATTCATATGCATTAAATATCAATTAATTTTGTTTTTCTATCTAGAATAAAATGTAATTTCTAAATTAAATCGAACTGCTCAATGATTAAAAAAATTCATATAATGGCTCTTATTTTATTTATAGATTTATTTTTTTGTTTTCTATGAATATGAGCCATCTGTATGGTCCACAAATAATAAAAGATAAAGTTCTAACAAATATATCGGCTGCCATTCGTGAAGTTTGTGTTTCGATTATTTTCTTAATCAAATAAATAATGATATTAAATATTTAGATTCATCGTTTAGCTGTAGACGAAGACGATCAGACATCAAAAATTCTAACTAATGATAATTGGCAAGTACATTGTCTACTTGAACATCTCGATTTTGCTTTACTCTATGGGTAATATCAATCAATAGTTTTATTAAATAAATATTTGCAAAATTTCTAGATTAAAATATGTACAAGATGGTTATTATAAATGTGTGAAAGAATTTACTCCAAAACTATTATCCAAACAAATAGAATCGTTATTAAATATTGAAACAGATCTTGGTCGCGGTCGTGCATGGTTTTTCTTTGCATTAAATGATAGTTTAACTGAAAGTTATATAAAATGTTTTCAAGATAATAGAAAATTAATTAAAAAATTCTATACAGCAGATTCAATAATCAATGATACTCAAGTAAAAAAGATTTAATTATTACTTTTATTTGTATTTTCTTCGATTTTTATAGAGATTATTAACTCTTACAACGTTATGTTCTGGTTTAGAAAATATTCAATTTAATTTAAAAGCAGTACGAAAATTAACATTAATTTACTAGACATAAAACATATTTATTTTCAGGACTGTGTATATTTTGATCGTAGTTGTTGGCCAGCGTATTTACAAGTAGATATAAAAGATACAGAAAAACTTTCATTACCAGGTGTACGAAATGATGTTCCATCATTTGCTACGTATTTATCCAGATATGATGTTCAGCATATACCTTCATCACCTACGATATTACATAGTGCGACTGTTACATCGAGTTAGTTTTTTTATTTTATTTAATAATAATCTTGTATTTGTTTATTTCCGAATTATGAAATAGAACGTGTACGTGTACCTAAACGAACTGATCATACATCGGCAGCATCTTCTGTTGTCAATAGTTTTGTATCTTCGGATATTCATCCAACGAATTTATCTCGTTCATCATCTGTTAGTTTTGATAATCCATCGATTGATGGGTTATCACTTAATGATGAAAATCAAACTACAAATTCGAAACCTATATTAATCGATACACCTTTACTTATACCAACAGCAATAACAACAGAAATTAGTTCAAGTTTAAGTGAACTTGATCCAATGTTAAATGGTCGAGTTCGAACACCATCACCAATACCATCAACTATGATCGATGAGCAAATCATGACAATTCCCACCGATGATACAACTGATAATCAACCTATGACAATCGAAAATCAACCTTCCACAGTTATCGAAGAATCAATCAATATTTCCGAACATACCGAAAATTCAGTATTATCTTCAGCATCAGTTGATAATGATTTAAATATCGAAAAGAAAAATGATGATCTTTTACAAATTGTTGAAGAAGACGTTCTTGATTTACCGTAAGATTGCATAAAACTTTTATTTTATTCGAAATTAGTTTCTTTTTATAGAGCTGATGCAAATCTACAATTACAATTCCTATTAGAAGTTTATGAATTAGAAAATAGAGAAAATTTTATTAAAGTAATTATAGTAATAATAGAAAATTCTTCAATTTTGTTTTTTCTTCTAAACTTTAATAGTTATTTCCAACAACTATTGGTCATAATAATGGTAATACAGAAGTCGTCTATTTTCTTATAACATCACATAATATTTATTTACTACGGCAAGTAAATGAAGTTAATGATTCCTATCGAATAGAAAAAATTGAAAGTATACCAATTGAAAAAATTGATTATATTGAAGTAATTATTTTCTTTTTTTTCTAAAATAAAAATAATTATTTAATTGTGTAAAGATTGGTCCAAATGAACAGTTCTTTCGTATAATTACCGTTAAACATACTAAACTTCGTTGTCTAACTACAGGATGCAAAGAATTAACAAAGTAAGATTAAATATTTCGATAACCAAAATTGAATCTTTTACTTTTTTCGTAGTGATATATGTACTACTATTCGTGAAACTGCAAAGTATGGTCGTTTTCCCGAACCACAAATCTTACCAGCAACAATGCAAGAAATATCGATAAAAAAAGAATTAGCTAATGATATGAAAAAAGAGGTAAACAATTCATTTTTAATGAAATTATATATAAATATATTTATATTAAAAAGAGTATTCATGATGTTAAATTACTTGATTATCATTATATATTTTGGGAAGAACCACAAATGTCTGGGAGAAAATTACGCAAAGAAGGTTCTCTTCATGTAAAACTTATTGAACCACCAACACCTATAAGACTTCTAAGTGCTGCTACACTTAAATCTCATCGACAACCATTTGAAACATGGAGAAATGCATACGTCACTCTTAGGTATATATATTTATATAACTAATTACTCATCAATATATATTATTTTAGAGTTGATCGACTCAATATCTATCTACATAAGTCAGATAAAACACCTTCATTAACATATACATTACAGTAAAATATATTCGTTTTTAAAAACAAAGCGAGAGAAAAAATAAACTATTATTATTATTTAGGGATGAAAATTGTCAAGGATGTCGAAGAAATCGTAGTACTGATCGTCCACATGCAATTGAAATAATGTTTGCTAATGATATTACATTAGTTATGGCAGCTAAAACTAAAACTGAACAAGATGAATGGTTACATGCTGTTATGAAAGGTCTTTCTCAAGGAGTAAGTCTCGTTTTAACCGATAGAAAATCTATATTTCATTATATTAATATAGCGTATGGCAATAAAAGATGAAGAAAATACAGCAAATACAGTTCCATGTAGTCTTATATTAACTGATGAGAAAATCTATGTATGTCATGATGAACAAGATAATGCACTTATTCGTCAACTTGATTCAATGAAACTTGAATATATTGCACACTTATTTGTTGATCCTCAATGTCAATATTATTGTGTATTAGTAAGAGAAATAAAAAAACGTGTTTTGTTTATGTTAAAAAATCTCGATTTTATTCTTATAGTCGATTGAACAAGGAAATCAAGGTTCAAAATCATGGATTTTTTATTTTTTATTTGCTAAAGAAATGATTCAATTCATTAAAACTTTGCAAACAGCTTTATCAAAAACATATCAGGTTAAAAGAGAAAGAAAAAGAAATAAATAATTCTTAATTTTTATTTTTATTTTAGGTGCCAATGGATCTTCATCCATTAAATGATATTTCATTTGAACGTGAATGTGAACGAACTGCAAAACGCCTTCTTCGCTCCTATCGTCCTTTAAAATTTACTAATTAAATTAATTGTTTCTTTTTTTTCCATACATCTTTATTTGGTGCTGTTTATTTTCCTTGCCTTGTCTTGTTTTTTTTTGTTTTATGAACAAATTTATGTGCATTTCTCTAACTCCACTAGATTGTGAATAATATTGATTTCTTTCAATACTTATATTTTTAAATAAAAGAATATATATGTGCATGTCCAATGAATAAATACGACATCTATATGTAAGAAAATACACGTTACTAAGACAACAATTTCTCAGAACATACAACAAAATGGTTATGAACAAACTAAATTAATCATAGAAGTTAATTCTTTTTTATTGAAAGAAAAATAAAATGTCGCGTGGAATCCCACCATCATCGAGAAATATGCAAGGTTTGTAAACGTATTATCCTAAGAAGATCTTATCTTTCTCATGCTATTTAGTACCAGGTACAAGCAGTGGCCGTCCAATTGGCACGGCTAGTCGGTTAACAACAGCTAGTGGAGTAAGCTAATGAATCGATTAATTCTATTCTATAGAGATATTTCTATTATAGCAACGTCCTGTAAGTCGAGGTGGTCCACTTGGTTCAAATATGCGAATTAAAGTTGAAGATACACCAATGAATCGAGGTGGATTAGGTGGCATTCAAAATGCGGGAGGATTTGGTGGTCGTCAAGTACAAGATCGAACATATTACGTTGGTCTTGTTCGGTAAATAATTTTATTTGAATTTTCTCTTCATAATGTTTTTTCTTAGATCAAAAGTATCGGAACTTGAAGCTGAAATTCAACGATTACAACGTGAAACAGATTCATTTACTGAAGATAATAAACAATATTTCGCATTAAGCAAAGCGTAAATATATAAAATCAAGAGATTTTCCCTCTCTCTCTATATATATATATATTATAGAGCAGAAGATTTATCACAACAAATCGAAAGTTTACGTAATGAATTAGCCGATTGTAATATGGTATATTAATGAACTTTATTTTTGATAAAAACAGCTTAATATATTATTTAAATATATAGGTTATTGATCGCTTACAAACAACAGGTGAAGTTGCTGAATTCAAAAAAGAAATTGCAGATTTAAATGCACATAATCATCAAGTTGAATCAACTATTGATGAAATTTATCTTGAAAAACAAAGGTAAACTATTTTTCTAATAGATTTAAAAACTATTTTGTCTTCCTATAGGAAAGAACAACGAATTCAACGACTTGAACGTGATCTTGGTGATGAGAAGAGAAAATCTGAAAAACTTTTAGAAAATATGGTAAAAAACAATTTTCCTTTATTCTTAAAAATATTTTTTTATTTCTTAGAATCCTGAATTAAAACAACGTTATACAAAAATAAAATCTACATCCTATCAACTTCAAGGTCAAATGGATGCAATGCAAAATGAAATTTCTACACTTGATGGTCGAATGAATAAAATGCGTGAGCAAATGTCAGGTGCAGTTATTAAACAAGATGCATTACAATTAGTTGAACAAATCTATGAACTTGAATTAAAACGTGAACATTTAACTAATGAAAGTAAAAATATTCTTACACCTGAACAAGAACGTCAAAAATTAACTCAACAAGTTAAAGAAGATAATCAAGAACTTGCAGCTATGGAAAAGCGAATTAGTGAATTAAAAGAACGCAATGAAAATCTTAAACAATCCTATGAAAATGATGATATTCCTTCATCATTATTAGTTGAACAACAAAATAAATCAGCAACAGTTGATGATGATACAAAACAAAAATATCTCGAATTAAAAAAACGTGAACAACATATCGATGAATTTTCTGTTACATATGAACAATCACGTGACCAATTTTTAAATGATATTAAAAATATACAGAAAAATAATTTAACTTTATTAGCATTAATTAGTCGTACACTTGTCAAAGGTGATGGAGTATTAACACGTGATGATTATACTCAATTAAAAACAAATATTGATCAACATGAAGCTGAAAAGAAAAAATCAAATGATACACTTGCAATTTTAGCTGAACAACATCGTAAAGTCAAACAAGATTATACTAAACTTGAAACACTTGATCAAAAATTAACCGATGAACTTCAAGAATTAAAAAAACAATATGCGAAAATGCAAGAAGATTTAGAGAAATTTAATGATATTGAAGGTTTAAAGAGAAAAGCTGAAAAACGTAAAATACAATTAGCTGCAGATAAAGTCAATATGGGTAAACAAAGACAAGTTACGAAAGCGGAAATTACAGCATTACAATCACAATTTGAAGCTGCACAAAATCAATTAAGAGATAATGAAACACATCAACAAGTAAGAATAAAGATCAGTGCCAGGTCTAGGATTTTAGAAGGGAGGGGCGATACCTGAGTAGGGTGAGGGGTGATTTCGGCTAAAACTATTTTTGAGTCCGATCGAAGTAGTGGGAACCTCTCTTTTGCTATAAATCCCCCCCCCTCCTTCCAGAATAAAAAGGCATGGCCTTCTATTGCGATCTAACGAATCGGTCTTTTTCTGGTGGCTTTCTATTCAGGGTGGCCTTCTATTATAGGATGGCGTTCTATTTTGGGAGGGGGGGAGGGGTTTACAAAATGAAAGAAAAATTCGGAAGGGGCGAGGGAGCGACCGCTTCCATTCCCCTCCTGAATCCGCCACCAATGAAGATTAAATTTAATCTTATCTTTTTTCTTCTTTTAGCTTGTTGGTCTTGAAAAGAAATTACAAAGTGTTTCTCAAACATTATTTACTCTCGATGAAACTCTAGGTTCTCAAAATTCGCAAGGTCAATATGAACAAATCAAACGTCAAGCATTAGAACTCGTTCAAGCACATAATCAATGGTTAATTCAACATTTTCAAAATTCTCCTATTGCTTAAAATAAATCTATTGCTTTTTCAATGTACGATTTTTGTTTTTATTGGCATCCAAGTTTGTTTTCTACATACCGTATATATAATATAAAAAAAAAGGGAAAAGTAACAAAAAAAAAACTAATAAGATAACAACACAGGCAATTATGACAACATTTGACTCGACAGGTTTTAAATTTTATACAAAGAAAAATAATCAGTATTCAATATATACACATACACACGCACATACATTCAATCAACGAAAAAGATATCTGACATGACTTTTGACAAGAAGGTAAAAAAAAAGGTGATGATGATGAAGAGAAGCTAAAACATGATCAGTGTTTCATATATGAGAACAATAATAATAACAACAAAAGAAAAACGAAATAATTAATAAGAAATAAATAAGTAAATAAATACATTCATTACATGAGTAATCGTCGTAAATTACCTCGTGTTTTATGAGAAAATATAGGAGAAACAGCGGGTCGTTGACGCCATGGAGATTTTATTGGACCTGTTGTTGCTTTACATGGACTTGATGGATGATACGGACCAGAACAACATTGACAAAAATTATTTCGACATAATGGATTTGTACAAACGCCATGTTGATCATTGACATCAACAATTGAAACATAAGCACATAGTGGACAACGTTTTGGTACGGTAGGTCCATGTAAATATTTTAAATAACCATAACGAAATGTCATTGTACTTGCTGTAAGATGAACATTATTATTTTCTGGTGATGATGTAAATATCTGATGTTGAGATGGTGTTGATGGAAGAATATTTTCATCCATTGTTGTTTCAATAATTAAAGGTATAATTGTTTTTGTATCAAGTAAATTCGTTATTGTTTGCATTGGTGTACTCGTTAATTTTGTTTTTCTCATTGGTGTTTTATTATGACTATTAAATAAATTTCGTTTAACATTCTTTGTTTGTTTACGTTTTGAATGATCCTTTAATATTAAATGCCATTTTCGACATACATATGAACAATGATATAAATCATTATTTGATAAATTTCGTAAAATTTCATCAATAAGATGATAGGCATTACGATGATGGATTTGTGTTAATATATCGAAATGTTTTCTTGATGTTCGATAATGTTCATAATCAATTGATGAAACAAATTTTTGTTTAGCAGCATTTATTGGAGATTGAATATCATGTTCGGATACAGGAGAATCAAGTTGATTAAGTATAACACTCGATGGTGATAAACGAGATGGCGAGGTTGTACATGGTGATGAAAATGTTAAATAACCGGAATCAAGACGACTACCAATTGGCATAAGTGAATTAAATAAATCATTGTAACTATCATTATTTTCATCACTAACTTGGCTCGACATATTTTTAATTAATTTTATTGTCGGCCGGTTGGATTGAAAAATATATAAATCTGAAAAAGGTCAAAGGTACAGTACTTTACCTTTTCTATTCCTATTCTATCTATCAAATGATGAACATCAATTAAAACAAAGCTATTGATTACTACTAAAAATTAGCCTTTTGTTCTTTGTCTTTTAACAATGAATCACATTATCCCGCTTATACAAAGAAATCATTATTTCATCTGAAATAATATTTTCCTATTTATAAAAAGCACTTTTCTTTATGAAATAATCATTTTTATGAATTTAAAATATCTTTTTTCTTCAATTTCATATTTTCCGACAGATGGCTCTCATCATCAATTTTAGATTGGTCAGTTTATTCTACATATATCATATATGTACTTTTTTAATCTTGGTCCGTCATCTATAATTAAAGTCACCATACATAACGTCTAACGTATGTCTACTACAAATAATATGTTAAGTTTTGTTGAAAAAGATATTGATAAAGCTATAGAATCCGTTGAAGAATATTATAGCGATATTGAAACAAATCTTGATAATGTTATTGAACAAATTCAAACAATAATTTCCAATTCATCAGATGATTCCAATATAAAAGTTAATGTACGTGATTCAATAAAATTATTAGGAAAAAAATATAGTGATAAACATAAAGATTTACATGGTTTAATATCGAAAATTGGTAAAGTAATTGATAAATGTTTTCAATCAGATTTTGGTAATGTTCCAATAAATGAATTATTTGATAAACCGGAAAAATTAAAATTAATTTATATGATTATATGTGAAGATCTCTATAGACAAGGACGTATGTCAATAGCTCAACAATTAATTAAAGAAACAAATTTAAATGATAATGATTTATTTAATGTTGAAAAAGATTTTCTTGAAGAAATAAATTTAATCTTAGAAAATTTACGTGAAAAAAATCTTTTACCAGCACTTGATTGGTGTAAAAAAAATCGAAATGAATTAAATAAATCCGGAAGTTTATTAGAATTTCATTTACATAAAATGCGTTTTGTACAATTATTAGAGAAAGGTAATTTTGATGAAGCGAAAGTTTATATGTCAAATTTAAGACAATATTCCATTTCAAATGGTCAATGTGAACAAGCTGTTAATGAATTAATGGGTGCATTTGTTTTTGCTCAAAGAGATTTAACAAAATCACCCTATAAATATTTACTTGAACCACATCTTTGGTTACAATTATTAGAATTATTCATGCAACAAGCATTCCAACAAGTGGGACTTGCACAAGATAGTCCACTTTATGTTTTAATGAAAACTGGCTTTCAAGCATTACCTGCTCTAATGAGGTAAACTATTCATAGATGAATACGAATGTTTCTGTCAAGAACATACCTCGCTTTTTTTGACAGATAAATTATAATAGCATACGGTATTACCCTTCATTATGACATAATAATTCCGGAAAAAATATTCGAAAGTGTATAATCAGTTTTTATAATTCAGACGTAGTTTTTAAAAGTAATTACTCAATATTTTGAAAGAAAAATGTTACATAATAGTGTAGTAATCTTTAAAAATTATTTTAGCATAGTGAATGCCATGCAAAATACTCAGGTATGTCATATATTATCAAAAGATGAATTACCGATAGAAATTGATGTTGGTCAAGAACATCGTTATCACAGTGTATTTGCTTGTCCAATTCTTCGACAACAAACAACAGATCAAAATCCACCTATGAAACTTGTTTGTGGTCATGTTATATCGAAAGATGCATTAAATAAATTATCTATACAAAATAAACTTAAATGTCCGTACTGTCCTTTAGGTTAGTATCATGCTATTCATTTAAATTGAGTAACTTTTAATTTAATTTTTAGAACAAAGTCCAGCAGATGCACGACAACTTTTCTTTTGAATACGAAAAAAGATACTCAATCCGGTTGTTGTATTGTAATACACGTTTTTTTGTGCCAATGATGAAGATCAGTCTTTTATCTTCTTCTTCTTTTCCTTTGTTTTAAATATGTACATTTTAAATGTTCTTCGCATTTTCTTTTTGATCTTGTAGATTAAAAATGTATAAAAAACCATTTGATCCATTAGATTATAATTTATCAGAAGATTTTCGTCTAACGAAATTATCTGATCTTAAAGGATGAGGATGTAAAGTTCCTCGAGATGTGTTGCACCGTCTGCTCGAGGGGCTTGAATCTACCGAAAAAAACGGTTACGGTGACAAGCAAAATTCCACTAACCATTCCGTACTCACGCCAGAGACAAAAACAAAACCGGTGGTTGGTATGTTAATATCCATTAAGGAGAATTTTGTTTTTGAAAAAAAAATACTTTTCATAGGAATTGGACTTGATTCTTGTGTTATACCTTTACGTCATGGAGAACTTTTTCTAGTACAATCAACAGATTTCTTTTATCCACTTGTTGATGAACCATATGTGATGGGAAAGATTGCATGTGCAAATGTATTAAGTGATATTTATGCAATGGGTGTTACTGAAGTTGATAATATGCTAATGTTATTAAGTACAAGTAATAAAATGAGTGAAAAAGAACGTGATACAATTATGCCATTAATCTTACAGGGATTTAAAGTAATATTATTTTATTAGAAGAGATAGAAGATTTTTGCAAAATTGATTATGAAATAGGATTGTGCTGAAGAAGCTGGTACATCAGTTCAAGGTGGTCAAACTGTAGTTAATCCATGGTTAATTGTTGGTGGTGTTGCTACATCTGTATGTAAACAAAATGAAGTCATTATTCCAGAGAATGCAATGATCGGTGACGTATTAGTATTAACAAAACCATTAGGCACACAGGTTAGTTGTTGAATTTCTATTGAAAATAAATATATACATTTTCTTTTAATTTAAATAAGGTTGCTGTTAACGCTCATCAATGGCTTGAAAAGCCAGATCGATGGGATCGTATAAAATCTGTTGTAACTGAAGATCATGTTCAAAAAGCATATCAACGAGCAATGAATTCCATGTCACGATTAAATAAAATCGGTATAATTTATCTACTGAATTAAATATTTATCTAATAAACTATTATTTTATTTAAGGTGCATCTCTTATGCATAAATATAATGCACATGCATGTACAGATGTAACTGGTTTTGGCATACTAGGACATGCTGACAATTTAGCTAAACATCAAAAAAGTGAAGTCTCATTTGCTATACATACTTTACCAATTATAGCTAATATGGCTCTAATAAGTACAACTTGTAATGGTGCATTTGGTTTATTACGAGGTACAAGTGCAGAAACATCCGGTGGTTTACTTGTAGTTTTACCACATGATCAAGCAGCTGCTTTTTGTAAAGACATTCAAGCACAAGAAGGTTATCAAGCATGGATTATAGGTGTTGTAGAAAAAGGCGATCGATCAGCAAAAATTATCGATAAACCAAGAATTGTTGAGGTTCCAACACAAGATACTGAAGGTGAACTTTGGTAAATTTATTTGTAAACAAATAACTGGCGTGGTTTGTTTATAATACAATTTATCATGAGAGATTTTCGAAAAAAAATGTTCTATTTTAATTCAATTTATTGTTTTTCTTTTTTACCAATATGATAAAGGATATTAATGAAGTATTAATAATGCAATACTACAGATTTTATACTGTTGTAGTTATTAATCTGACTGTTCCTTATAAATATTGCCAAGAGATTAACATAAATTGATGCATTTTTTTTATCTCTTGTTTTTAATTTTTAGATAAAATGGAAATTAATAAAGATAATATTGAAAAAAAAATACGAGATGAATTTGATCCAACTTATTTAGTAAGAAAATTTTGTCTTAGATAAATAAAGGTTACATATTTTTGTTTTATTTCAGGTTGTTGAAGATTGTTCAAGTGGTTGTGGTTTGAAATTTGATTCAGTAATTGTATCAAAAAAATTTGAAGGTAAACAATTACTTGCAAGACAACGGTATGTTTATAAAGATTATATTTCTCACTTTATTTTGCTTTTATATTTATAGATTAGTAAATGATTTATTGAAAGAGGAAATGACGAAAATTCATGCATTTACTCAAAAGACTTATACACCGGAGGAATGGGAGAAAAAACAAGGAAAAGATGCAGCAAATCCTGAAGGACAAGCAAAAGCATCAGGCGCTTGTAGTGGCATTTGTGAAAACGCACAAAAATAAATTTTCCATGATATATTTTTGTTTTTTATTAATAAACAAGAAAATTCTTATTAAAAGATTAATATGACTGATTGATTTTGATTTTTTTTTCTTCTGATTGTAGAATGGAAGGCGATGATTTGGAAGATTCAATGGATGAAACTCTAGGAGATAAATCCACAGATACATCTCAAACTCAACAACCAACAGGACAACCAAAAATTTATCATCGTTGGACAGTTAAAGGTTATTGGCAAGATAAACATAAACATACTTTACCTGATGGATGGTGTGAAGTATTTCATACAAGTGGATTTCCATTATATTTCCATAAACAAACACGTGTTGTTACATTATCACGTCCCTATTTTCTTGGGTCAGTCAGTGTTCGTCATCATTTAATACCGGTTACATCTATACCTTGTTTATACATGAAACGATTACAAGAAGAACAAGATGAAACAGAAGAATCATCATCATCAGTAACAAATAATGAATCAAAATGTCCGTTTAAAATGACACAACAAGAAAATTCAAATTCACCATCAAGTAGAAAACGAAAACGAAGTGAAGATGATGTTGAAGAAGGTGAAATAGCTTCTCCGCATCTTACGACGGGTATAAATCTCGAAGAATCATCACCTTCTCCTTCTATACAAATGAATTCAGAACCAATAGAAACAGCATCATCATCAACACGTTCAACAAAACCTCAACAATTACCAGTTTCATTACAAATCTTAACAAATTCAACATTAGATGATGCACTTCGTTTTAGTACATTAACATCGGATGGATTACGTTCGTATTGTCAACGTCGATTTGCATTTGAACAACGTGAATTTAAATATTTTCCATCGCTTAGTGATAAATGGAAATATATTCGTCAAGCACAAATGAAACGTCGTGAAATGAATACACCAGCTGATGCACAAATTATCGAACTTCAACCATTAACAGCAAATGATCAATCTGTTGTTGTATCAGCAACACTTAAAACAACAGATACTCCACCACAACCATCAATTAAATTATCAACTACCGCAATACCTGAATCAATAAATTCAAATAATAAAAAAGTAACAATTGATTTATATCCAAGTAAAAGTCCAATTGCACTTTTACAAGAATATGCACTTAAACGTTTAAAAGCAGCTGTTCGATATGATTGGTTTACAACAGATGTATCCAATTCACCATTTGGTTGTCGAGTACTTGTTGGTGATACTGTTTATGGTACAGGTATTGGTCGAAATAAACGTACAGCAAAATTAAATGCGACAGAAGAATCACTTATTATTCTTTTACCACAATATAAAAAATTACAGGAACAACAACAACTACAGCAGCAGCAACAACAGCAACTACAACAACAACAAATTGTAAATAAAGAATCAAATACTGAAGATAAATCTGCTGATGAGGAAGGTTGTATTGATGATGAAGATGAACCTATTCCAATTGTAAATGATAACAATAATAATAATAATAATGATTTAAATAATCAAGAACCAGCAAATAGTTCATTACTTGATGAATATAGTATATCAGATGCAAATATTTATGATGTTTGTGTTGCACTTGGAAAGCCAACACCGTATCAAATGCTTGAAAAAAGTTTAACATACAATGCATTGACACGTGGTGAATCAAGTATTAAATTAACAATGACCAAAAAACCAATGTTTACACATATAACATTAGAAATAGGAACTGAACATAGAGAAGAAGCTCAAGCAAAAGATAAAGCTCATGCAAAAAATATAGGTAAAAGTTCATTTCTCTCAAATTAAATGTTTTATTTTCATTTTAGCTGCTCAAAAATTATTAAAAAAACTTCATCCACATTTGCATACATATGGTTCATTAATTCGATTATATGAAAAAAATGCTGATACATATAAACGTGTTCGTGTTGATGATGAACTAGCTGATATTGTACGTGGAGCAAAAAAGAATGAACCAAATCATGCATTATTAGCTAAACTTCGTGAAGAAATGTTAAGATTAAAAACGAATAAAAATTCTTCATCAACAACAACATTTAATCAATATGCAATACATATAATAGATGTCAATGATGAATTGCTTGGACGTTCATCAACAACATAGAAAAATATAATTGATATTTTTTTGTTCCGTCTATTCGATATGAAATAATCTTTTGAAAAAGAAAAAGAATTGTTCATTTTTGCTTTTGAATTTCTGTTTTTTTTTTTGAGAAATAAAATCTCACATGTACACAAAAAAATACATAAAGTTTAGGATTAATTAAAATTTTGATCAAGTACAACAATATGTTTTGGTATATAACCTTGACGTCCATCACCACGTCGAATAAAACGCCAATCACTATCTGATTGTGTTGTATTTACAAGTGTAACAACTTCAGATTCAAGTACACTGATATCACCAACAAATTGTCGTTGATAATTTTCAATAATACGTAGACGACTATTCGAATGATAAATAATCGGCTCATTATCTAATACACTAAATGATAAACTTTTACATGGCGTCAGATTGAGTGTTCCGTAAGCATCATGATCATAAGCATGAAGTGACATATTCGATATTTGTCGAGATAAATTTGATTGATCTTTATTTTGACGTGTATATGTTCGAGATTTATTTATGCGTGGACATGTGAGAGATGTTTGTTCAATATTAAAATGGCATGGTCCAATTGAAGAAATAAAACGACCCGGCGGTGGAGGTGTTGATGTATCGATAACTGGTTGAGATTTTTCATAGATGCTTACATTTAATAAACTTAAATTATTTTGAGAAGAAGACGGCTCTATAGGTTGACCTGGTAAACGAAGACAATAAATAGGTACAAAACCAGTTTGATCTGTTCCACTGATTTCAATAAAAACCCAATTTGATATTGCATACAGAGCGTTGACAGTTGTATCTAAATATATAGAGAAAACAAGATGTCAGATCTTAATTGTGATATAATCGATTCGATCGTGATGATATATACTGATCGATAATTACATGATCAGATGGAAGAAAAGGAAGTGACAAATGTCATTTTTCTGATGTAATTATGTAAGTTTGATCCACAGGTGGTCTCTAAACGAATCACACGATCTCTAAATAATTTCGCATCAAATTCTACAAGTGTGATCATATTACTCCATTCATATTTTACTATTCTTCACATTAACTCGATTTATTTCAAGGTGTAATCTATTAAAATTCTATATATTTCAAAATTTATTTTCTTGTTTAACAAACGTCTAGACATTTGAATAAAAATCAGGTAATATTGTCAATATCTACATACAAATCACACTCCTATATTTGTTCCCAATTAATTTGTCAATCATATGAAATATTCAATGCAAATAAAAACTATTTAACTATCTTTCATGATCGGCTTAGTTTCCTATATAAAGACTTTCAAAAGGAAATATTGACTTAAATAATGATTGTTACATCGTATTGTTCTTCTTCTTCTTCTTAACAAATAAGACGAAAGCAATAGAAGAGAAGGTGTCAAAAATGAAAGCAATTAAACAGTAGTCGTTCAATTGAAAAATAAAAATCAAACAATCGAAAGAATTGTTCAAATAGAACAAAGTGGCAATATATACCTTTTGTTACAGCAATTGTATTCTTATTAAATTGTGTTGACTTAGCATGTAAAGGTTTATATGATTGTTTTACAATCATTGGTAGATTAGCTGGTGTATTCGATGTCGCATGTGCCAGATGTTCGAATAATGATTGTTCATTATTATGAATATTTGCCGTGGGCGATGAACATTCGATTTTTGGTCGTATACGAGTCGATAATCGACATGCACTTTTACTTCTTTGTTTATAATTTGAAATTTTTGAACGCTAAAATACATGTACACATAGGAAAATTAAACAAAAATTTTATTAAATTCATACTAATATATTAAATTTTGCTGATTTCTTTTGTGTTGATAATAAATCTGGTGTTGCATGACGATAGGTTACAAATTCATAACAAGTATCTTTATTGATACGTTTACATGCGCTTGTAAGTTCTAGGATAAAGGAATAGAAAAACATGAAAAGATCAAACAAATGACATTAATGCATGACTAACTGCTGAGTTCAATCATTTCTATATTGAAGTGTCCTCTTGAAAAACCGTTTAAATATCCTCTCTTTTATATTTAAATTTTTTTTTCTCTCACTCGCTCTCTCTCTTTTTACTTCCGCTTTGACGCTTTTTCTATCTTCACGAACACATGTCTATGTTTACAAAAGAGATTGTGTGTGTGTACTTATGAATACGTAATTAGAAAGATTTTCTTTATGAACGAAATTAGAGATTATCAAAACATTTTAACTCACTAAGGATATTGCATCCAGTCGACATTTTGAATCAAAATGAATGAACATATATCAAATAAAAATAAGTTCTTTTTTGCTCACAGCAGGCTATATGCTGGAGGGGATGTCAAAAGAATAAAATTACATATTATAAAATCCCATCTGTGTATT